>MU118032.1:3174-121050 GCA_014904855.1 Thelephora ganbajun
ATCATTTCCTTCCTTTCCCTTCCTATTGCTTATCTAACGAGATGGATGATGAAGATGGAACTCCGCAAGGACTGCACAGAGTTCCGAATACAGTAGAACAGAGTTCCGTATGGACCGTCGGAGTCCCGATGGTCTGTGCGCAATCACATGGAGCTACACAGCATGGTCTGTGCGTAAAGGGCTGCCCTAGAGTAGAGTAGTATAAAGATAGCCTCTCTAGCCCTTGTAGCTCCCCATCTTGATTATCATCGGATATCCTCTCCCCTCTCACTAAGCCTGGATAGTGAGCGGTATTTAGGCTGAGGGTGCCGTTGTAACACCTCGACAACGATCCCTTCCTCTCCCACTCTTACGAACTTCTAAAGATCAACTCTTCCCGAGAGATCTTTCTTACATATAGTGGCCAGGGCACCTATCAGTAACCCCCTTGGGTCGAATCCCGCGTACGTTCAGACACTATCCGACGACAGCTTAGAGAAGCAGGCATACAAGACGAGTATCCTTGTGTGAGGCCTTGCAAACCTCGTTAGTGCCGGTGAGCGATTGGGCTAGAGTGGCCTGACACTCTGTCCTGCAAAAAATGAAAAAAGCATGCAGTCACATGAAGCGCTCTCATGATCACATGGGAGGATCCCCAGCCAATGGCATCAGTTCAACTGCTAGCAGTACAACTTCCCACTTTCAAATGGTTTCAACAATGAGAAATATCACACACTGGATACTGTGCATGGATTGTATGGGATGCATGTGTTGGTCACTATGGTACCTGGCCATGAGTTTTGTGTTGATAGAAAGATACAAGCAGCCCCGATTGGATGGGCCGAGGTGGACTATATGTTGGCTACTTTCAAATCAACATTTTCTTAATGAGCGACACATACACAACCACCGTCACCTGGGCTGGAAGAGCAGGCCACCACAACTCCCATAAGGTATCCTGGTCAATGAACTTTCTCCTCAGCACTCCATCTCATGACCCTAGAGTTATATTATCTGGAAGTACAGCATAGTACGAGTGGGATTGGGATGAGCCTCACCGACAGGGAAATGATTCCCATGACAGTGTGGGTCGAATTCTAGCTGATGAGTTCAGTCCCGGGCTCTGCCGCTTGTCGGCCATATGGACTTGTACGTCAGGGTCAAGGTGATGGTAGCTCAAGCGCTCGGTGCTGGAATTCCCACAACATTGAATCGAGAAAACCTGGGCTTTAGAGGTAAACTGTAAATTAATGCAAATCAATATACACGGGTGTAAGGTATGTATGCGAGTGACAGTATTCAGGCTAGGATCCTACTTGGATGTGCGACCAATCTTAAGCCCTGGAGGTACTTTAATGGTAACAAGATCCTCGGGGATACTGGGAGGTTCGTCAAGGCTTACGGGGCCCCTCTGCCTGATGATACACCATCGACCATGACGCAGCACTACGAGGGTTGGCAGGCTAAGAGAATCTTGCAAGCATTTGAGGAGTGGCACTAGATTCAGCGTGCGGATGTCAATGGTTGTGGCGTCCGTCAATGCCTGTAACTTCTTGTAGGGAGGCTCGACGGTGGGCTCTGCTGGAGATGCACGACGTTTGCGAGGGTTTCTACATGCAGAAGTGGGTGAGCGATGTGCAATTTGAGAAGGGTGTAGGTCTGCTTACATACTGGGATGAGGAGCAGGAAACTTGGGTGATAAACAAACCCAAGGAGCTACAATAATGGCGGCCGCACGCCGAGCAGGGTGAATTTTCACCTGGAGACCCTTAGGATTTCTAACCTTTTCACGGCGGCGTTCGAGTGACTTGCGATATAATGGAAGGACCTTGGCGTAATACGTGTTGCTCGCGCTCAGAATGAGCTTGAGAGTTGTAAGCGCTGAAGGCGGAATGCCAGGCCTTGACACCATTTCGAGTTAAGTAATGGCGAAGGTAAAGGGGGAGGGTGGTAGGACGCGTTTTGGGTGCATACCCCCAATTAACTGATTAAGATATGACCTGCCTCAATCTTGGGCGGGTCAAGAGGCGAGTGGCGATGGTGAACACGACAATTAGACAAAGACGCGAACTGAAACAGAGGGAGTCCTTGGTCCTTGCTTACCTTCCCCCACCAGGTCTATCACCGGCAAGAGGAACGATCGACTCCACCACACTTCGGCATTTCCCTCTCCATTGTCCAATGCCTCAACCCAACAACCCCACGACCAGTCGACGCGGCGACGACGAGTATGAGTTCCCAGACGAGCTGGAAGGAATTGACTGGAGCGTTGTAGGTCCTATCGAAGGTGATGAACCAAAACCAGAAACAGCCACAACAGGACAAACTCAATCATCCGTTCCGAACGAACACCCTCCACCCATGGAACTACCCCCCAGACCGGATTCTAGCTCCAGCTCATACGGATTTGCTGAGATCGAAACTCTTGACGAGGATGACCTGGCTGAACTCGACCAAACGGAGAGACTATATGGTTTGGCCACAGGTGAGCGTATACAACCCACCCACTGCCCCTATGCTCATCGCGATCGGCGCGTAGAAGAAGTTCTGGAGAACACACCCTCCAGTAGTGCTCGCACGCTTGACACAATTCCTCGTTCTATAGCGCGATTACCTACCGCGGATGACATTTTTCTCCCATCCAGTCAATCTTCCACGTCTTATAAGCGCAAACTCTCAAGCGATGTCAACCCCTCACTGCTCAAGAAATCTAGGACCTTACCTTTGGAGTGTGTAAGGTCTAGTCCAAAAGGAAAGGAAACCGCACTGCACGTTCCAGTCGAGGATGTTATCCAGACAGTCTATGATTCATTTGTAGAATCGTGTTCTTGTCCAATGTGAGTTATTGCCAATTCAGTCTATCCGGCTGTGACATCGCTGATAAACGCTCCTAAAGATGCTATGACCTCTTGTATGTCACCCTCATGTTGTGCTACGTAGGTGTTAACAACCCCCCTAGTGCAATCCCATATAACATCATGCCCGTTGGTCCCGTCGCGGTTCCATGTAGAGGCCAAAACTAACATCTCACTTAGTGTGGCCACACGGTATGCGGTGCTTGTTTGTGTGGTTGGGTGGATCGAAGTGTACGTGCAGTCGATCGTGTTTCATCCAACATGGAACTGAAACATTGCGTAGCGCCACGACGCAAGTTGTCCAATATGCCGGCAGGTCCTCAACAACAAAACGTCACTCTCTAGGAACTATGTCCTCGAGTCAGTGATGGATCACCAAGCGAGGATCCTTACCATCCACGGGTACCCAGGGTGGGAGCCTCTTGGGGCAGATGCCCTCGCGTGGACCGAACGAAAAACGTAACCGTCGCTCGCGCCCCATATACCGTAGAACAGGGCTGACTGTTCACTCATGACAGGAGCTTTCAACGCGAAGCTTCCACGCGTCTTGCGCGAGTTGCAGCACAGCTCTGCACAATGCCTTCCACTCTCCCCACGCTGCCGGTCAACAACCCCCGTCGCCGGCATAGGAACCGGGGTAGGGACCGCGATCAGGTAATTGAGATCCGAGCCTTTGAAGTTGTTCGTACTAGGCCTTAGAGTCTGTCCGCCATCTTGATCTACTCTCGTGCATGTGTCACATCTCATGGGCCAAACGTGCATTCATTCATTCATTGAAGTTGACTGGTTTTTGGAAGAGCTGGAGTAAATATAACCCTAACATTTACTGTAAACAGTGCTTTAGCGTACATGGTTGAACAAGAACGGAAAGAGAACAAACAGGGATTTAAAGAAATATCAACAAAAATAAGGAAAGAAAAAACTTCAATCCAGCAATGTACAAACAGGTCGAAGACATTTGAGAACCGATATGCTGTGCGGTGGGTAGGACAGTGGATGATCGTTGTGCGTGGGAGTGTGATAGGAGGGACTGGCGACTGTGCAATTTAATCGCCGTTCCGGCGAGTTCTAGGCTAATCAAGACAGAGATATAGGAAAACAGATAGTTGCAGCAAGGAGATGGGGCCCTCAATTGACCGGCCACAATGTGATGTGATTAGAGCCCGAGATCTGATATGACTCTAGTCACATCGTCGACCCCATCGTCGACGTATTGAGGTCGGGAATTCCGGCTGGACATGACAGGCGACCGGTTCGCCTTGGGTGGTCCATACACGCTCGGGAACGACGGCGCCGTCGCTGATGGTGGTGTGGAAGTCGGCCCAATGTCCCCTATTGACGTGGTGGGCGAATCCGGCGGAGGGTAACGCGACGCTTCTGTAATCTTGGAAAGGGAGAACGTCAAATCGAGCGACTGCGCGCGGTTCGAAAGCGACCGCGGCTTGGACAGGTGGTCTTTAATCTTTGATTCCAAGAGTGAATCAGATCCGCGCTTGGTTGCATCTTCCTGGTGCCTCGTGCGGCCAGGGATACCAGATCCCTTTTGACTGGTGATTAGCCGTTATACCGGACGATAATAGATACCAAAACGTACGATAGGCGGGGGAAGGGGATGCCAGTAATCCGATTGCGGCGTCACGTATGTCGAATCGTCGTCATCGTCAATAGAGTAACTGTACGTTGCAGGAGAATTGTCAAACAACGCCTTGACATTTGGGGAGGAGTTGGCAAGGCGCAATCTCCTTTCCATAGATCCATTAACGTGAGATCGTCCAAAGTCGGCAGAATCTACCGTGCAATTTAATGGTGGATCAAGGAGGCGTGGGGTAGAAAACACGTACCTCCACGAGTCCTAGGATGTGACAATAGCTTGCTATCGAAATGTGGAAATGCATCCGCGAAAGAGTCACCTCGTTTGTGGACGCGGGTAGGAGCAACAGGATATATGTGAATATTGTGAGTGACAAAGAACTGGTCTAGCATTTCCTTGACAGTGGTTGTAGACTCCTTCGCTGACTGGAGGCAGTTGAGCTTGAACCCATCGACCAGCTCGATGTTCTGCCCCGCGGGCGGAGCCCTAACTACCGGGGTGATGGCAACTTGGTACTCTCGGTTGATGGAATCGGCAAAGTTTTTGTACTCTTGCGATTTGCAAACACGAGCGAGATCAGGGTTAGGAGGGAAAGTGACTTCATCCTCATACGGCACCAGGTCCTAGTGAGCCAGGTGAGAAAAAGCACGATAGAGAATCGCAATGGCATACCAAGAGTCTCGATTGTGCGTTCTCAATCTGTTGCTCTGGTCCGTAGATCGTCACAACATCAGATCCACTCTCGCATGCGGGGAAGGTTATTCGGGAGTTGGTTTTCGACTCGATATCTTCAATGTTGACGTGCTTCTCTCCCAACAATTTACGGTGAAGTTGATGAGGAATTAGTACTGTCTGGTTGATGAAGTCGCGATCCTGGATACTCATGCGTCAGTAATTGAAAGCGGAAACGGGAACGTCCAAACCTTCTCGTTGACTAGTTCCATTACCGAGAGTTTCAAACTTTCAAGGTTCATATGGTTCTTGAACGGTGTTCGAGCAATGACGTTGTCCTCGTTGTCGGTATAGCCACCCAACTGAGCAAACTCCTCAGCGTTCGAGAACTTGACGTAAACTCCGTATTTCTTCATAATCCGTTGAATACTCCGCCCGCCGACACCGATGATCCGCTTGTGGTACGATTCCGGGACGTGGAAAGAGATTTCGGAAGGAAGCTCTTCTTGAAGGAGAGCAAGCCCTTGGAGAACGGAACCATCACTGCCAGAAATCTCAATGTTAAAGTTGTGATCGTTCAGCGTCTCGAATTTTATCTTGACGTTGCTGGTCTGCATGATCTTGTTGATCTTTCCGTTCTTCTTTCCACTAATGAACTCGCGGTGCTCGTTCGCAAGCTCGATCTGGAAGCGGATCTCGTGTTGGTAGACCTGTAAGGGGGCGCCGCCGACGTGAGTGACCGGAACCGAATCGATGAGGTAGGGATCGATACCTTGAGAATCTCTTGATCCATCAAGAATGCAACAGCACTCCGAACCTCGTTTTCTGTTCCGTGAATTTCAAAGTAGTTGTCCTTGAACGTGATCTCTGCCCCGAAATTGGAGGATATTTGGATCATGAAGGGTTGAACTGCCTGGTGGGGAAGGGGGGCTGGGGGGAGAAGGACGTTATACTGTATAGGCAACAGCCAGAAACCGACCCAATAATAAGCACATGCCTACCGCGCCCAGGTTAATCGCGCGTGAATGTCCAGATAGGGGTGGAGCATACCAATTGCATTATTGAACGGATAGTCCTCGAAACGTTCACTGTGTGGTCTCCGTAGACGGTGATGATGCTTGTGGAATTTCCGAGAGCCGGGAAGCGGACGAAGGTAGCATTATCGTTCATGATTGCGATAAGGTCGTCGGCGCGGTCGGAGACAAGCCGGTCTAACTTGCGCGGCTGCAGAATGGCGTCTTGTGGTATCAGTTGTTTCGACTGCGCAGGTGTTAATCCTGGATAATGAAAGTGGCAGAGAACGTTGAGAGTACCTTGGTGTTCATGAGATTGCTTAACATCTCTTTGGCGCGTCGAACACCAAAAGTTTCGCCGGTGACCCATATCCTGCTTTGGTATTGTCGGAGGGTGGGGATGCCATTTAAACCGTAATTGTCATAGTTGGTGAGCCCAAGCATCGGTGAAGGGAAATAAATGTTTGTGCTGGTTTGCTCCCGGATGCCCCTGAGCGCGGTTCGCTTACGACCGGCGATGATGCCATGAAGGGCCTGATCAATCTCCACGAAGTCGGACGCAAGACCGGCCTTCGTCGAAGGGATGAATAACGGTAAGAGAAAAGAGAACGAGAGCAACTGACAAGTTCGTCAACCATGACCAGCAGCCGGATGCGAGCAAGATCCACCGCATCGTGACTTCCCTTGACTTTGAAGTTGCATTCGTTTGGATTAGAGTTTATTCCACCAGGATCATTGATGTTTCCATTAACGACAGCGATGTGAGCGAGAGTTTGTGCCGCAATATCATCTAACCTCCTGCGGACCTCAAGCTTGAGAGTGGGGTTTCCGGTAGGAGAGCTGTCGAGTATGTCAGATCGGTTGACCTTGACGACTTTCATTACCTGGAGAGAGTAGGGGAGATCAGTGAAGGGGTCCGAGAAGAATGTATGCTGGTGGGGAAAACATACGTTTTGTGGGGAGCCTTTAAGGAGGGTCTCCCTTGCGAGCATTGCCTGGCGCGTCATGCCAGAGACACAGTAGTTCCAAGAAAGACCGTCGTCCAGGGGGTTGGGGGAGATATTGACCGCGTGCTGGTGCGAAGCCATGACAACATTGGTATGGATTGCGGCCTGGAGGGCGTCATACTCTTCCTGGTTGTAGAAGGGCTGTGGCTGGTTATTTGGATATCGAAAGCCGTTTTGATGGCCATTCTGGATGTTTTGGAAGGGAAAGTCTGGCGAAGCGATGTTTTGGAAATCATAGGGGCCGGGATGAGCAGAGATGCGGGGGCGACGGGGAAAAACGAAGGAAGTGGTGTAAATGTCCATCGCGGGTGATTCGTTTGGAGGAGAGAAAGAGATGGAGATGGTGGAGGGTGAGGAGGGGACGGGGTTGGTGGAGGTTACAGTGAACGGGAGAGAGGGGGTATTGAACGACAAATGGTATATCGGGAACTGGGACAGGAGACTGGCTGGAGTCAGCGACCACGTCTAACTCATATATTATTATTGTAAGGATAAAGAAAAGAAAAAAAAAGACAGGAGTCGATTTTGGTCGCCTGTCCGAGGGGAAGAGGTCAAGCGAGACAAAATCGGAGCTTGAATCAGAGTTAGAAATCAAGCCCCTCTACCGGTTGCCAGTCATCCTGGACACTCTCAAAGTCGAATAATTTTTGATAGCACGGGTGACCCTTGCGAGAGAAATGTCCGTAAGGATCTGAGACCAGAAGCTTTTCACCACATCGATAGCAGAAGTGTTGCGAGCACTTTCCACAAGTCATCTTTAAGTGGCCCAGTCCGTAAATATTAAATCACCATCCGATCATGCGGCAGACGAAAGAAATGACATACATGATTACACCCCATGGATTTTTCCGTTCGCACTCCACACCCTGGACAGGCCATCGTAGACTTGTCTAGCCAGTCCCTGTTCGCCTTGTCTTCTTCGAATTGTCGCACCAGCTTCTCCAAATTCCCCTTGCCGAATCTGCGCTGCAGCATAATCTTCTCTTCAGATGCTTCTTCTAGTCCCATGTATTTGACCACAAACTCCTCGGAAAACGTGATAGGACAATTAGTATGTGGTCCGTGCCTTCGGGGCTAAAGCTCAATATCCACACCCCAGAACATTTACGGTCGGTGGACCTACCATGTTCTCCGACAATATGCGCAAAAGGAATAACCACAGGCCGCACACGTCCGTAGCCTCTCCCATCCACTTCCGTTCTCCACTTGCATCGGTTTCTTTACCGGATGCTGACAGAAACCCATCGGGCAGTGAACAATGGTCGGGTCTGCACGCTGGTGTCAGCGTTAAAACACACGTCTACGATTAGCATACCTTTCTCGAGCTCTTTCTTCTCCTTGAGCCATTTCCATCTCGTTACCTCTTCCGAATCCACCACCCTCCGGACATCTTCCTCCGATGCTTTAGTCCCTTGTTTTACGCACCCCGGATCGGGACAACCCACGCGGTCCACGTCCCCTTCCGATATGCAGAGCCCCCAGAAATCGACAAGGCAGGCTTTGCAAAACACATGCCCACACGCCAACGATATGCACTTGGCACCTTTAATTGAACTTAAACATACCTCGCACGCATAATTGGTTTGCGAGAACCTCTCGAGACGTGTTTTGGCATCAAAGGACATCAACCTTTCCGCAAGTAAAGCTGGGACCGGGTGTTTGATCCTGCATGGATGAGAACCTGCAAACTTCGTGTCCGGATCGAGAAGCATTACTCACAGTACATCGTCATCCGTCATCATGCCCAACATCCCCAGACAAGACTCCGCCGATCTGATCATCTCTACCCAGTCATACAAGATGGCCCTTCCTTCTCCGCCCCCCTGCTCCTGCTCAACCTCCCAGACACTCAGCAGAGTCCTCTCGAGCAGTTTGAGCTTTTCTGTGGACAGCCAACCGCAAGTCGCATGAAGTCCGGAGATAATTGGTGGTCGATGAAGAGGATAGTCCAGGGGAAGAATTAGAACCAGTGTAATCGGAGGAAGCGTAGTTAGCGATAGGGAAGGTTGAATGCTGCAATCGGTGCGAGAGGAATCCTGCTGAGCTTGTTCGTCCGGAGGGACAATTACGACCTTCCGAGACGGTCCCTCGGTAAGTTCGACGGGAACCACGAGCTCAATCCGTCCCTCGGCCGTGTACGTGTCATTCGAGAGAAAGTCCGGGAATATGGACTTGGTGGGCTTCAGCACATATACATAAAGTACGAGAGACATGCAACTACCCACCTCAAGAACTTCCCATTCTTCCCTTCGCACTGCTTCACAGGCATTCTTGTCGACTAAGGACGCTCTCTGGGTCTCAGGCATGCTGGCAGTGGCACTCCGAATCTAACTCGTTTAGCGGAAACGTACGAGCCCTCCGAGTCCCTGTGGCACCCATTTGGTAAGCACTGGCCCTGATCCGGTGTGATCGATGACCTTCGATTGGCCAGGATCTCATCCGTCGCATCCGAATTGACGGTCAAAGACCCGAAGTGACTCAGCGGGTATATTCGCCGGATACGTGACGACTAATTGGTAATCCAAGGAATTTCGTACAGCACAAAATCAAACATCTCCTGCTCAAGCAACGTCTGGTATTCGCCAACAAAGTCTTCATTGGTACCACCAGACCCCTTCGCCCCTGCAGCTCGTCCGAATCGTGATCCGAGGTAGGTAAATTGAACCTGGAGTTGACCCAGCATTTTCTTCGAGTATTTTGGATCAGGCTACGAGTATGATCGTCTCAGAGAAGTCCCTTCGAAGAAGTTATCGGCTCACTTTGATGGCCACTCCCGTGTAGTTCGCAGGTAATCCATACCGAAGCACGCTTTCCACGAACAAACGCAAAACCTTGAGGTGTACCAATAGCTGGAATGCCTCGGAGAAGTTTGTGCGGGCTAAACGAAGTAATTCCGTCTAAGAGGACCGTCAGTGGTGTAGGATACCAAACTATGGAAGATAGTACCCATAATTCTTTCTCCGTCACGTCGGCGGCTTCAAGCTCCTCCCTCTGCGTATGGATGCTTTCTTCAGAAAAGACAAAGTCTCTGACGATAAACTTGTGCTCCCTGCACTTGTTGACGAACTCGTCGTGCACGCGCCGGAAAATCACAACGCTGAACAGCGTGTAATCTTCATCAGACGCCAGAGATCTGTGGAACTACGTTCGGAATCGCTAAATTGTAGCATAACAACCCGCACGTACGATGAAGAGCGAGGAACCACCATGGCCCCAAGCCTCTCGTATTTGGAGTTCCACTCTTTTACGAGATTCCTATACGGAATTTAATAACACAAATCGAAACAACCGATTGACGCACTTCGGGACGGCGACAAGCAGCGTTTCCATATACTCGGAATTTTGAATAAAGTTGTCCTTCGTCACGATGTCGACCAAAGAACGAATGGAAAGATTTCCTCTGTACTTTGGACGTGAAGAGCATCGCCACAAGCCCAAGAAGAGGTCTTACGTCTTCTTTCGCTGCATTTGAACTAGGGAACCTTTGGCAAGGTTATAGTTGTTCAGCTTCGACTTCATGACGTTATCTATCGAAGTCAATTCCTTTGGATAAACTGTGATCCTTCGCACAAAGTCATAAAGCCGAGAGCACGTACCTTGGCCAGTGTATCGACGATTTCCTTCAAGTTCTTGTGGAGAACATATCTGCCCTCGTTCCAACTCCAATCATTGAGCACATACTCGTCTACCTGACGTTCTCCGACGAGGATGTGCTGAGCTAGCTTTGAGGGATCGTTGTTGAGGAGATTGCGCAAAATGTCAACAATCTTTGCAATAGTCTGGGTGAAAAACGAATCCTGTTTCGGAAGTTCTTCAGAGAGAACTATCAGACTCTCGAGGGTCCCCGTCTAGATAAGTCGAAGGAGGAAGAGATATGTATAACCCCAGTGCCTCTTCGCGGCAGAGAAACGGGAACGTACTTTAAAGGGAGGGATTCGAAGTTGGGCGAGTCCATTGGTAGGCAGAGACTTTGCAGAAAACCTTGTATGTATCTCCTGGAGGAGACCTTCCGAGTCACCATCCTGAGGTACGCTAAGGAACCAGGTGCTCTGATCTGATGGCATAGTGGTAGTGGTATAAGTTCGGAAGTGGGTGTATTCTATGCGAATTACACTATGTTTAAGCAGCAAAGTAAAGGATCGTGTATTGATTTCGTCGCCTCCGCCATTATATATATCGCCTCGGGCAACCCTTGGCCCTGTCGGTGGAACCTTTGGGCAAAATCTTGGAATCCTCAAAACTGCTGACGATGTGCAGCACCCACTCCTGACTACCACTCTCGCCGGCGAGCAGCCCTCGGCCTTCGTTTTGGGAATTGATCAGGTCCGCTCCGACCTCGCAGTAGAGGGGGAGTAACTCCACAACGGTCTCTGTTATTTGACCGAGCAGCATGCGTCCCTCCCAATATCGATGACCGAAGTGATCCTGGTAGCGAACACAACGAATGATGTCTGGGATATATTTGCTCAACCCTGTACCAATGTCCTTAAGCTGACAGGGAAACAAAAGGGTTAAGAATGAAGGAAAGGGTGGCTGGTAACAATTGTGCAGCGGACCTTGTAAAGAGTACCGAATGCCTCTGGATCCTCCTCGTAAGTCACAACCAAGGCCCACTCTTTAAGAGAGAGTTGAGTCAGACCTGACACCCAAATGAGCCACAGGCATGGTGACATCACTACCGAGGGCAGCAGTTGGCCCTCAACCTTGAAGCTCTACAAGAGCAAAAGGCAGTTGGTAACACAGTAGGGAGTTGATGGGTGGTGGAGTTGCGAGAGGACTGTGGGACAAATCACCGTCTCCCAAGCTGATGTACAAAAAGTCAGGCTGTCAGCTCATAGAGTTCCTTCTGAAACCTACTTGAAATCAGCCCCAAGATCCCGAAACAATACCCACGAATCTCTTTGCCTTCCGGCGATCGAGGAAACGGGGAGGAGACTTCCTGGTGGTCATGCGAGAGCATCCCCCTCGAACGAAGACTCTCTCTCTTATGGTCCTTCATATTGCATCGATTTTTCCCTTGACCATCTATCTACATACCCAAACCCCTCCCTGGTTTGCCTGGATTCTCGGATGCAAACCGGCTAGGGACATTAACGTTTTAACAGCGGCAGAGTCCAATACACCGCGATCGCGATGTGATCGGGGAGGTACCTCTCTTCCAGCCAATGCAGCAAGATTTTCCGTCGACATCGCAGGGTCTTATTCGTGCCTTGAAGGCACCGACAGACCCCCCATGTGGTCATATTTTCTCAAAGATACAGATGGCTTCCCAAGCTTGGTCTCAACCCACCCTTTATTTCCCCAACAAGGACCAAGTGATCGCCGACTGGATACTCACCCGTTTCCTCAAGGAGAAAGAAAAACCGAGGTAACTCATACCCGACCCCGCTTCATTCCGCGTTCAGCTAAGTGACCTACCCCAGTTCATCAAACCCTGTTTTGGATGTGGATCACTGGCAACTTCTTTCCTCCATAATCTGTTGTGGTGACATTGAAGGCTCCCGGCGTGTCAAGGCATGGCTAACACCCCTGCTGAATCGCACACCATTAGCACCAATCCTCATCGCGTTCCTGGACCGAGTAACTCATCTTCCCCCAGAGATCCAAACAACTGTTTTTGCCTCGTCCACTCCGTGTCTCTCTGTTCTGTGGCCACTGGCAAAACATAAAATTAATGTAGAGATGTTGCTGGAATGTTTTTCTGCGACCCTGAGAATCGTTTGTTTGGATCCCAGCCAAAAATTGGCACAACCTCGTGCTGCGGTGTGCTCTACCGTTACAAACACCTACCTGTCCGTCTTAACCCACGCATCGAACCGTAGGAAGGTTTGTCCCAGGTGTCCCTCATCAGACACTTTCGAATAATACAATGCCGTCTAGCTTTCTTCCACCTTCCTATCGAGCCATTTAGAGCTCTGGCTCCGTCGTATTCCCGTCCTCCACCGCTCTGGACTCGGCGATCTTTACTCCGCGGGGGCCGAAACCCTGTTTTCCCCGGAAACGCTCCGCCAGTTGATCGACGACCCCGCTGCAAATCCAGTGATTCAGGCACTCTCACGAGTCGAAACCGCGGTTGTACTGCCTTCCTTACCGGCCCTTCTGGAATCGTTTCACGAGCTCGCAAACCGCAACCGTACCAGCCTTTTTCCCCATTCGCAGCAAGCGACCCACACCATAGCCGACAATATTCGAGCCTCGACGATCGAATTCTACAATGCTTGTGATGGCCTAATCCACGTGCCCCAGGTAGAGCCCTCATGTGTATGGGTCCCGCGCCTTCAGTTACTGTCTGTTATCGAAAAGAAGAACATCTTCTCCGGCGGCCAGCCAAGGATAACACAGATTTTGTTTGAGAAGTGCCGCCTGGCTGTTGACGAACTCCGTTCTCGTGAGTCCCTTTACTGTAATGGTGTAATCTAATTGTGTCCTTTCATCTCTAGAAATTGCGGATACCACAGAGCTTATCCTCGACGCCATTTGTTGTTTATCTAGAATTGACTTCAATTTGATTTCCCCGTACGTTACATCCGTGCTCTCCGTCGTGGCAAAGGTAAGTCTAGGAATCCACTTCTAGGAACGACTCTTCCCCACCTGAGGGTTTCCCAGCTCCCTTCTTCGTCAAAAGCCGCTGCCGAATTTCTCGAGATTGGGCTTGATCATCACAAGAAAACCCGGATACTGCCTGCTTACTTCTCCACGGTTCTCGACGCCTTGGAGCAGACTACAGATAACATCGACTGCAGTAATCCGTACAATACATATGCAGCTGTCCTTGGAGGTCCGATATTCGAAGAATCTCACGTCGAGAAGCTCAGGAAGGCTTTGAAAGGCTTCGTAACCCCTGGACAATGTCTCGGATTCCTTGCGCAAACGAAGAGCACGCTAGAACGAGCATACTCCAAACTTTCTAGGCAGCGAGACATTCCAGACTCAGAAAGTTCGAAACACTCTCACAAGCGACGGAAATTGGACCCCGAATCCACGATGTGTTCACCCGTCAAAGCTATCGATTTTGCTTTCGTGTGCAATGTTATCACGATCGTATGGCCGTCATTACCCATCCACTCGCTCATGGACGAGTCCCGGTCGGAAGCTGTGAACGAGATCCAAGGGGTGAATACGAGCGTGGTCACACCTGTACTCTCTGTGGGACTCAAACTAGAGCGTGATGAGGAAGGGGGGAGTGCCTCCCGATCGTGGTCGCGGGACATCATCGCGTCCTCTGCTCTGAGGCTGCAATATGCTTTATCTGTATGCATCCCACTCAACTTTCAGCCCGCGTATGACACCAAGATGGAGTCGAGGATGCTTAGCTTACTCGAGTCGTCCAATGTTCTACCAGAACTGAAAATCGAGATCGTAAATCGCGCCCTCTTTCTGTAGAAACATATACTTACAAATTTGCTCCCCAGGGCCGGTCGCTTCTTATGAGTGCTTCACTGGGGTCACTCAAAGATATGGAGACACTTGTCGAGAGACTACTGACCTGCGTTGAGCCCGTTGGCATGTCCGATAACGAAAGCTGGGGCGGCAAAGCATACCAACTCTCACGACGTGAAAATAGTTCGCAACAATTGAGCATTGCTCTATTGCATGTTCTTTCCCATCGGTGGCTGCCTACATTGAGGTATAGGTCACTCGCACAATCAGCTTGAAACAAACTGATCAATCACAGTGGCGCAGCTACGGCAGAGGACTTACAACACTTCATTCGCCTACTTTTTTCCCCAATCTCTGAGGGCCATAGGGTCAAGGATCACTCCACACAAGAAACCGAACATTCCAGCATCATCACACCCTTGCGATCGCCCGCCTTTTGGGAGCTTCCGGAGCTACGTTGTGTGTAGTCCCCCATGCTTTCGTGACCCAATCCCTCACAATGATTTGGCAGCTGCTGTACTGTCCTATCTTAACGAGAAGACATCTTGTCTGGGCATCGCGGACGTAATCAAAACGTTGGGGAATCTTCCCCCGCCCCCGTCGCCCGACTTTTCCCTAGATATCCACAAGGTTCAGGCAGTGTACACCATCCTCAGATATACCCCAATGGAATATCTTCCCAAGAGTACTAGGATTGACCTTACGAAGAAGGCCATCATCTTTGATGGGCAGTTGGTTTCAACGTTGAAGCCCGGATCGGCGCATGGCGATCTCATGGGTGTTCTTTCTCTCTCCCGGGAGTATACGAGCAGATCCCTAGCGTATGCCGCAGTTTTCGACAGACTGGTATTGTGTCATCTCCTCCCACCAGAATCTAGCTGACCCTCTTCGAGGAAACGGTCACGGTCACAAAGTACCTCCTCGATCCGAGGTGGGGAGCCTCTGCAGACTCCCCAACCTTTCCTGGCGCCGCAACTGAACGACTGATCAGTGTGCACTTGAAGTGCGTGGCTCCTCCCTTGCCTTGAGTATATCTTGCGCTCAATTTAGATCGTTGCAGCGCCGTTATCAAGTCGTATCGGGCCGACGATGAACTTGGGATGCTCACCATCATAAAGAGCGCGCAGCTCACTGCAGAGTTCCCACAGAGTCCCTTCCGCCAAACGCTTCTCACGATAGTTCTCGAGACTTTAATGCGTAGTTCTCAAGTATCCAAGTGAGTGTTGTTGTTCCCTTCAGCTTGAATTGACCAATGCTCTACAGGTTTTCCGCTCGTGTCTGCCGGGACCTCCGCTCCCTGTTTTCCTCGGCACTCGATGCCACAGAAAGAGCGATCATTTGTTCAATTTGCACCGACACACTCCAGGAGAGGGACGTCACTCTCTTGGCCACACACCTCAAGTTGTGGCGCACTCTGATCTCACTGGGAGCCTGGATCTCTGACATCGGTAAGACTCACGGTGACGTCTTTCAGAGCAATTTCCGACCCCTTGCTAGATGTTCCAGTGCCAAAGCTAGCGGTGATCGTCGCAAAGAAAATACTTTCTTACCGTAAAACCGAGTCGGCTTTGTCGTGGTTGACACTGTACAACCATGCAATCCTTGTGTCGTTATCCGAGCTTTCTACTGTTTCAGCGGGCGAAGCTCCCAAAGCATCGGAGGTTTTCCTTGCGATATACGTCTCCCTCAGCCATGGGAATAGGGCACCAGGTTTGTAGAGTGACAGAGCCATCCGATGCCTCCGCTGATTTGGAGTAGGATTGAACGACTCAGTCGGAGGTTTCACGCCATTCCAGCCTTTACCTGTCCACGTGTTTGAAACTCTCTTGACCAAAATCTCAGAGTTTTGTTCAGAGACAGCTACAAGCTTAGTGGATGTAGTTTCGATGGTTCGATTATCCCAGGTACTTCTGCGGAACGCCCCAGAAGGTCTGAGTACCTATTTTTTTACCCTCACGGATTGTTCACCAGTCGCCACAGGAACGATGAAAACAATACAGAAGCACACTACAAGCTCCCTTCATCTATTCTTGAACCGGCAGGCTCTGTGGTGTATGGATACAAACGCGTCTTTGGAAATCTGCAGGTTCATCTCCAGTGTTTGCGCCGAAAGAGTAGGTAACATTCCTCAATTTTCAACACGGTTCACGAATCTTCTATGCAGCCCGCAGCATTGCGACCTGGCGATGTTATGCTAACGTGGACAATCGTGTCCAAGCTTCTCTCTGGATCTGAAAACCACGATTCATCAACGTCTACGGACATTTTCCGAGAGATAGCAGGCATCACCAGTGCCTTAGTTCGACACAGGAGAGATCTAGTCCTTCCTGCACTACCGCTCCTCAGCGCGGTTTTGCAACGCTTAGTGACACTGATACGGGCAACCCGTCCTGGGCTTGGAGCGAAACAGACGAGAACCGTTACGAACAACTTCCCATTCTGGGTCAATAGCAAGCAACCGCTAGGGGTTTCGGAGGTCGAGATTCTCTCAAGACTTCTTGTGTCACTCACAACCAAGACAACGGTCCGGCTCGTTGGACCTGCGCAGGAAAACCAGAAAATGGAATCTCTCACGAGGCCGTTCGGCAAGTACGCTTCGTACGTTCTTGTGGCCTACGTGCAAGCGGTGAACGATCCACTCTGCATAGTGTATGCGGCTACCAGGAAGGAGGTTTACCCCGGGTTGTTTGCGTTGTGTGATATGCTGAGTGGCCACGATAGGGAGGCGATGATGCTGTCTGCCTTGGATGAAGGTGGGAAAGCGACGATGAAAACACTTTGGAATGATTACAAAAAGCAGAAATATGTAGGACAGGGCTAATGTAGCTACTCGGACTATGCTTATGTAGGGGATGCTAGCCGAGCGCTTGATATGTATGTGTATTGCCCGATTTAGATCCCGCACAACCAACCCATCTCTTTGACCGAAACTCCCACCTACTCATCGTAGCAATCCAAAAAGCAATGTCCACCGATGCAACCTCAGCTGGTAAACCCGTTTCCTCCATGTACGTTCCGTCCATCGCGTCGCGTCGCATCCAACAAATAGACGCGTTATTGTAGGGGAAGCACCGCAGCACCCACTTCCGCTCAAGCTGCTGACAAAGGTAAAGGCAAGGTCGAAGAAGTAGGTGAGGGTGAGGACGAAGACGACGAAGAGGAAGACGAGGAGATGGACGAGGAAGATGATGATGACGTGAGCCAAGTTCGGATACCCGGGTTACTCTCATCAAACTAAAGGTTCTTTACAGGAGGATGAATTCGATGAAATCGACCCCACCGCTGTTTTGCCCCCCGGCAGGCGTACTCGTGGAATCAAAGTGGACTATACGTCTAGTGAGGCTTTACGCAAGGCTGGCCTCAAACCCGAGGACGATGCAGAAGAGGAGGGCGAAGACTCTTTCGTTCACGACGACGACGCTATGAAACACCAATAAATTCGGATCCTTCAACTGTACATCTACGGTATCCCGGCTGTGTGATGGTGTAAATTCAATGTAGACATTGTTATTAGTACCTGTAAGCCGACTCTCCGAAGTAGAATCCAACCCACCGTCTGTCAAGTCCATCGGTGTCCTTGTTGCATGTTTTTATAGGGGTTGAGTAGACTATTCATTGAGACTTGGGTTTCTGCCGCCTGTGAATCTCTTGGTATATACTCCCAGTGGTGGTTGGCTTGCCTTCCGTGGGGGGAGATGGTATGAATCCTGCAGCCTTTTTCTCCTTCGCAACGGTCTTGACCAGAGCCAGGAAGTCGTCGACCGTTTGATCTTCTGTCTGAATATGAATAACAAGCCTTGAGCCTCTGACTGTGACCGGTTCTGGAAGGTTCGCGGCGCGTTCCGAAATCTCATCATACTCGATGCCCAGGGGAGTGGGGTCAAAGAAGACCTAAACCACACTGTTAAGAAGAACAATCAAAGATAGGAAAGAGCGACGCACCATGCAAGTGCCTGCGCTCGTGATCTGCGCACCAAGCTCTCTCAACCCTACTTCAAGTTTGTGCGCGAGAGCGTGCACACGTGGTAACTTGGGGAAATTGTGGTTGAGAGCATAAGCTGCACACCCAACAAGCAGTCCAATCTGTCGCATGCCACCCCCAAAAAGTTTACGGTACCAACGCGCTCGGGCGATGAAATCCTTTGTCCCGACAACACAGGATCCCACAGGGGCACCTAAATAATACCATGAACGGTGAATCCTGACGTGTCCATCGCACTTACCCAGTCCTTTACTGAAACACAGGCTGATGCTGTCAAATGGGTCGCAAAGTTCCTTCATGGATGTCCCAGTTTCCGTTGCGACGTGCCAGAGCCTCGCACCGTCGAGATGCATCTTTATGCCTTCCTTCCGCGCGAATTCTGATATTTTGATTATCTCTTCCTGAGGGAAGATGGCCCCGTTGAGGGTGTTTTCCAATGCGATAACATGCGTTGGTGCGCTGTAATAACTGATCAGCGCACAGACTTATGGTCGTGGTGCACGGCTTCGTACAGGTGGATGTCGGAACCTTGGATTATGAACTGCTTCACATCAGGCAACGTGAGATGGTGCCTATTAGAAGGAATCACGGCAACGGTGTGAGCTCCGGAGTGAAACGCGGTCCCTCCCGCCTCGTATCTACCCGGGGTGAACACATAATCAGGAGACAAGGGCGCGGAAACATACTTGTTAATGTGAGACCGGTAGTCACACAGTACAGAGTACGGAGGTTGGACGAGATGGGTTCGTAGGGCAATCTGGTTGGACATGGTCCCGGAGGGCATGAACACAGCAGCCTCTTTGCCAGTGAGTCTCGCAATGTGCGTTTCCAGGGAGTCGGCAGTGGGTTCAAAGTAAACATCATCACCCAGTGAGGCCTGGAGGGCGTAGGCATACATCTCCTTGGTCGGGGCTGAAAGGAGCGTTAACGGCCGGATAATAATAGAGTTCGTCTCATCTCACCGGTCAACGTATCCGCTACGCTTCATGTGTAAGATATACTGTTGTTACGAGCGGACCGGAATACTCACAGACAAGATTTCGAGAGATAGCCCTGTACTGCTTACTATGGTCGCCCAAATCAGATATGGCGGCAAGCATATCGAACTTGACCTCATCTGCGACGGTAAACCTGGGCTTCTCGAGTTCGGGAGACATTGTCGCTTGCGGTCTGGGGAGAAGAACCGGATGATGGGACCCGGGTTTGAGATATAGTGCAGATGGTGAGTCATAGTCATTCCCAGTCACCGAAGAGATGGAGTTGGTAATCTGACCGATTGCCGGACGCCTGAGGGTAAAAAGTTGAACATTTTCCGGCTTGAGGTCGCAGGTGGCCGTAAGGAACTAGCAAGGGTTTGGGCTCGTGACTGATTACCGGGATTAGCTTTTACACCTTGACCTGTTCCTCAACAGAGTCACGAACCGGTAGATGGGCAACGTACGCCCCAAAACACCCCTAATTGTTCGTTTCTAACCCTTCGTTAGGGAGCCAAAGCGCAGCAGAAGAGAGAGCGTAACGCTATTCAAAACACGCAGAAGGGTAGCAAGAGTCAGCTAAAGAGTAATGAGGCCTCCAAGAACATCATCTGCCAGACCTGCAGGCAGCCATTTGTGAGCGTTTTCCTGGCCCAAGGTGCTGATAATTATCGTTGACATTTTGCAGATGAGCACTACCCGTTCCCCCGCGTACGTCCTGCCACTTTCTGTGCGCTCACTCCGGTCGGTTCACACACGGTCGCAGACTCGAGGATCATGCGAAGAGCAAGCACAAAAAGACCCTCGCGGAATGTTTCCCAGGGATCTCTGCATGACAAATACTGGTTGTTCGCTAGCTGTCAGGCAGAATGCGTTGGGCATGTTACGAGTTGTGCATTATAGTGGGAGTATGGTATTGGATGTACTCGTGCACCTGTTGTTTTGAACGCAACTCTACAATGAAGTGAAGCCTCCGGCACCACCCGCTGCCGCGCCCATGGTCTGCAACTTCTCTCCCATCCTCTTGTTTGCTTCGAAGAACTTTGCCACGCATCGGTCAATGCAAACGCTCTCCCCTTTGCTGAGTTCGCCGTCCAAGTATCGTTGGTTGATGCATTTTGAATGGCATGAACTGCGGACGAAGGCGTCAGTGCGTGCTGTGAATAGTGGATGTAGTGGAGCGCATTTTTCCGACTAACGAGACAATGCGGTTGAAGACGTCAGTGACGAGTTCGACCCTGCAGGACGGAAAGACTGTCAGTGAATGAGGCGAGATGTTATGGAAGAAACTCACTCCTGAATGGCGGCCTCGACGCGCTCGCTGGACAAAGGGCCGGCCGAGGAAGGAGCAACAGGACCACGACCCAAGAAAGACATGACGGTGTGGCTGGAATGGAATATATGTGCGGAAGGGCGCCTGTTTGCCCGATCAAAGCACAAGCGATTTTTCTCGGCTGCGTTCTGGAAGAGCACTTGGACGATGTCCGTCGACCAAATCCCAGTAAAAGTCCACCGGTGCAGGTTCGTCAGCTATCTCCCTGCCGCAATCACTGCTCTCGCCTTCCCCCCACTTCCTCTCCCTTCGCCCAAGGGAAAGACTAGGGCAACATCGCCTCTCAAGTTTCCTCACTTGGCCATCGGACGCGCCAATGGAAATATCGAACTCGCAGAGTGGTCAAATGATAATCCCACTGACCAGGCACCCCAGGCGTGGGTGGTGTCGAAGGTATGCTCTCGTCCCTTCTTTTCGTTGTCGCCTCGCGAGTGATCAAGTTATTGTAGACTCTGCCTGGTCCTTACCCGTCGAAAGTTGATACTCTCACTTTTACTTTACGACATTCAGAAAGCTTGAGTCCAGGAGACGTTCCAACCCTTAACGACCTTCGTCTATTCAGTACCGGTGGTGGAAGCGAGTTACTGGAATGGGACCTTGCAAGAGGCTGCGTACGGGTAAGCGCCTCTCCCATATATGCACCTTGAACAAGAGATATTAACAAAATTTATCAAGAGGTCCATAAACTCTAATGGGGGAGCCGTTTGGTCCGTTTCGGCGAACCCAAAGTCCACGATTATCGCTCTCGGGTGTGAGGATGGCTCGATCCAATTATTATCCACCGAGAATGATGAACTCTCCCACCTGCGTAAGCTCGGGAAAGTTAAGTCTCGCCTCCTCAGTATTGCTTGGGGCCCTCCAGTTCTACGCAACACTCATCGCTCTGCTGAAACAACCCCAAAGTCTGACGGTAGTTCCGATGATGAGAATGATGATTGGTCTGACGGCTGGCTTGTAACTGGGTGTGCTGACAGTAGCATTAGACAATGGGACTTTTCTACGGGTAGAGTCACAAACCGGCTTACCACAGACAAAACGCGAGGGGAAAGAACGCTTGTGTGGTCTGTCTGCGTGCTCGGGTACGTCAATCGCACACCTTATGTGCCCATCGAAATGACACTCAATGTTCGTAGTGATGGAACGATTGTCTCAGGAGACTCCATGGGAATTGTCAAGTTTTGGGATTCGAGAACCTGTACGCAATTGAGTACTTTCCAAGCACACGGTGCGGACGTCCTCTGCCTCTGCACCAGTCCCGTAAGCCCCCTTTTGCGTTTAGACTGAACCTTCATTGAAACTCATGCATTCGTGTCACTAGGAAGGGAATACTGTCTACTCTTCCGGCGTCGACCAGAAGATTGTGCAATTCACCAACGTTGGCGGGCCGGCGTCCCCATCAAAATCACGTTGGATTCAGGCATCCTCCCGCCGTATGCACTCACACGACGTCCGTTCGCTGGCAATTTGGCCTCCTTTCACGCCCCTTCCCCCTTCGCACCAACACAAGTTCCCCGTGAACTTAGCTCCTATTCTCGTCTCCGGCGGTCTTGACATGTCGGTCGTGTTGACACCGGCAGCCATCCCGAGTAGCACAACGGTCTCCAAGGTCACAAACCCATTAAGTACCAGCGTGGTTGCGACTTTCGAGGACTCGTACCATCGAAAGATGGGCTATAGTACTGGATTTTCTGGGACTGGAAGGGTCAAGGTAGCAAGGAAGAAGCGTTTGGTTCTCTCTGCTCAGGATCAGTCCATCAACTTGTGGCGCATTTTCGATCGAGATACACGCCACGCGGATGCTCAAAGCCCCACAGAGGGTGAAGCTGGCCTAGAGGGATGGCAAAAGATACTTGAGATGGATTTGATTGCCCAGTCTAATATTGTTTCCTGCGACGTTTCCGACGATGGAAGATGGATCGCTGTCTCAGACTGGTACGAGGTCAAACTCTTCAGATTAACTTTTACCGTAAGTCTATGCTTCATCGGGCTGGTCTGCCGGCTAAGCCGTTTCTCAAGCCATCAGAGGATATGAATGTGACCAGAGTAAAGGACTTTGGAGCAGTTCTAAAGGACTCCACTCCTGGAGGGTCCAGTTCATCGGTCGGCGCAACTGTGCTCAGTTTTACGCCAGATTCACAGAAGCTCGTCGTTTGTACCTCCGAATCTTCCTTTGTCGCCATCTTCCATCTCCCCCAGGACGACACAAGTCTGCCGCGACCATTACGTATATTCGACCATCACCGGTTGCGGAACGTTTCCCCCAATAAATCATCAAACACGGGGGGTGCCACAGACACGGGTGGCCGTGACGTCGACATGAATGACCTCTCGGATGAAGACATTCCAGCCAGCAAACAGCTCTCGGTGATTCCTACAATCACAAGAGCAGCCATTAGTCAAGATTGTCAGTGGTTCGTTGACTCAGATGAGATGAAGAGGGTGTACGTCTACAATCTGGATTCTCTGCAGTACCACTGCGTGCTACCAACGTTCCCCTACCCGATCCAAGCCCTATCCTTTGATCCCTCCGATCACAGCACCCTCGTTATCGGCTTGGCAAACAACACCATCCACATTTTCAACGTAGAGTCACGGACGTTCCCCGACTGGAGCCTTCCGTTGTGCAGCAATCTACCAAAACGGTTCACTCACCTTCACGACCCGATTCTGGGGTTGACGTTCGACCCTGTCCCTTCCAAGGACGGTTCCAGGAAGGCGTTGTTCTGGGGTTTCACGTGGATTTGCAGCGTCAAACTAGATTCTCCTGCTGGCTGGGGAGGGTTCTCGAAGAAGAGAAGGAGGGAACACAAAACGACTCCAAACGGGATGTCGCAGCCACACGCGGACGTCGGTAAAGTACAGGTCGATGTTCCTGCGGAAGATACATATAGCCAGACGCAACAGAAGAACTTCACAGTCTTGACACACTACCGTCCGCTCCTTTTCGTTGACTTTCTGGATCGCGGGGAGATGATTGTCGTGGAGAGGCCATTAGTGGATATCATGTCAACCATGCCACCAGCGTTTTTCAAGCAAAAGTATGGATCCTCGTGAACTCGTATATTTGTTATAGGCTGCAATTATATCGCGCATTATAAAAGCTTGGTATATACTTCTAAAAAGACAGGGGAGGACAGGCCAGTACTGCTAATGATCCCGGATTACCTTGCACTGACAGATGAGTTTTTAATCGAGTCACGGCGATCCTGCTGCGCGTTTTCGCTAGAACCCGTGAATGAGTACTCAGGAATGGGATGGGATTGGATGGGAGTCCTACACAGAGTTAAGCGATGAGAGGTACAATGTCCAGAATACTCCACATATGCTTTGGAACGGAACCCGATATGCCAAGGGCATGAAACGGAAGTTAATCAACTAGCCGGGAGGTTAGCAAAAATCAAAAACATTTAGAAGGCCATACCTGGGCGAGTGGCCACACTTGCCAGTTGGCAATAATTGCTTGTCCGTAGAGGTCTTGAAATTTTCCACGGATATGTTGGGCATCGCGCCCCTCCATTAGACCCATGGAAGCCAAGAAAATAGCGAGCTGCAAGTGCGACAGTGAGATAGTTGCACGCACGACTACCGTCAATACCTACGCCAGTGGGTGCCCTACACATAAGTAGCAGGTAAGCGTTATCGACCCATCGTTGTTACTTGTGGGGACTCACATGAGAAGCTGGTCTGAAGAAACGCGTTTCGTCAGACCGACAATGCTGGCTCTAGAACTGTTGGTGAGTTTGGAAGGTCGCCCAATCCTCAGTGGGAACCTTCGTTCAAGGAAGGTGTTCCATCGTCCAATCAGAGGACCTAGGATAGCCAGTGAGACGCGATGGCGGCATCATAGTAAAGGACGATAAGGACACACCCATTCCAAATCCAAATATAAAGAAACGTATCGTCCTCGCGGGATCATACATGGACTGGTGGTATTCTTTCCTTTGTGTGTTTGTCTGAAACAATAAGGTGAGATTGGGGTGGGAGGGAACGAGTGGAAGAGGGATGGACCAGTAACTGGACACTCTGGGCCACTACATCTCCGAGTGCGTTAAAAGTGCCGTTGGTGACGGCAAGAGTACAATGCGGGTGGGATTCGAAAGATTGCTGGTAAATGCGAGCGAGGGCGACGCTAGACATGGAATCGAGGTTTTTTGTTTATGAGGGGAGGCGGGGGTGACTGGGAAGGATGGAGCGGAGGGAGACTGACTATATACTCTTGCTCCTCACTAGCAAGGTCATACACTTGTGCCACGGCTTTCTTACCAATACCCCACAGAGTGTCCACGGTGACTACAGTGGAGGAGCGATCCAAGCAACGAGCGCTGAGTGGGAGGAGGACACACACGTGACATCGTCGCCTTCCCATGTGTATTCAATCTGAGACGCGTCTGAGCGTAGACTACTAGAATGCGAGTAACTACTCATAGAAGTCGCAGTTTCCCCGTTACTTCGTTGACCAGAGCCACCGGCGCAGGTCCGATTCCAAGCACCGTCGCAGTGTCTTCCGCAACCTCCGTCAACCCCCTGTGATCCGATCATCAGCATACTGAACGTTCTTCCAGCGTTACAGCATGACCCACGGGTCCCTGACCAATCGTGCACAAAGGTTCAGACGTTTTGCAATAGCCTCCAATTCCAGTAGCTGATTCTCTGAGGTTCCTTTCAGAGCGATCTTTGCTTGGCTAAGCGGCGCAGGTAAGCGCCGGGTGAGGTAACACAAGAAGCCACCTACCCTGTACGTTCCCAGTGTCTGAGCAACTGCCGATCGGTGTGTCAGAATCCTAGAACTGTGGAATAACGAGTACCTTTGCGTTCCTTCTCTCCAGGGCCCTATAACAAGCGATAGTTGCGTGGCTACCACCACATCCTCAAACCCGTTAGGGTATTACGTGAGGTAGGCATTGAACTCACCCGCATCTGCGTATATATTTGAGTGGAACCGCATAGAAATACCAGGAAACTTACTGTGCTGCTATTTTCCCGTTTGTCGTTTTCGGACCGGCTCTTACGACCAACACCTGTGATGTTTTTTTGTACCAAACGCCAGCTCAAGAAGAAGCAACGAACCATCTTGCAAGGTTCCACGAGAACAGGAGTTATTGCAGAAAGGTCCCCATCGGAGATTTCTTCCACTGAATCGTCTCCATCTTCACCTTCTGGAGCCACTGCGGTGGGGCGCTGGGTCGAAGTTCCAACGAGGTAGCCAACCGCCAGTGACGCCCCAGCAATAATCACCAGAGTCAGCACTGCGTGTAAGGTGGCTTGAGTATGTATCAGTCGCTTGAACCAAACGACCGGACGAACCTTGAGCTACCGACATCGTTGAGGGAGCCATCCAATCACTCAGACGAGTTGACTGCGATGATCGGAGGAACACAATCGGCGTTTCCCGATCATCCTTCTCCATTTTTTTGCAAGCCGGGGCTACTCTCCTTCAGATCCCCAAATCATGACAGACCCCGTCCAGTCCTCTAGCAATGGTGCAACCCAACGGAAACCCTTCTCGACGCTGGACTTGTCACAACCAACAGCCAAGGCTCTCGCAGACATGGGCTTCACGACAATGACACCGGTCCAAGAGAAATGCATGCCATCGCTACTCGCTGGAAAGGATGTTTTGGGCGCTGCTAGAACAGGGTCGGGGAAAACATTAGCCTTTCTCATCCCTGCAGTCGAGTTGTTGCACAGGATGAAGTTTAAGCCAAGGAATGGTATGTGCCTTTGCTAACAAGTCGTCCAGGTTACTTACCCCCTTGTTTGAAGGCACTGGAATCATTATCGTTTCACCCACGCGAGAGCTTGCTCTTCAGATATTTGGCGTCGTCAAAGAACTCATGGCTGGGCACTCGCAAACATTTGGGATCGTTATGGGAGGGGCAAACCGAAGGGCTGAGGCGGACAAACTGGTTAAAGGTGTTAACCTGATTGTTGCTACCCCAGGACGACTGTTAGACCACTTGGAGGTTAGTTCTGGTATTCGGCGTTCTTCCACAATCTTTCATATATCCCTATCACAGAACACAAAAGGATTTGTTTTCCGAAACCTCAAAGCTTTGGTCATTGACGAGGCTGACCGGATATTGGAGATTGGGTTCGAGGAAGAGATGAAAAAGATCATTAGTATCCTTCCAAATGGTTTGTCCCCGGTCATCCGTGGTGGCTTTCCGTGGGGTTTTGACACCTGGTTGCTTCTAGAGGACCGACAGTCCATGTTATTCTCTGCTACCCAAACAAATAAGGTCACAGACCTCGCCAGGATATCCTTGCGACCCGGCCCGCTACAAATTAACGTCGACAAGGAAGAATCAACAAGTACTGTCTCTACTCTCACCCAGGGTTATGTTGTTTGCCCTTCCGATCGCCGCTTCCTCCTCCTCTTTACCTTCTTGAAAAAGAACACGAAGAAGAAAATTGTCGTCTTCTTCTCAAGTTGTAACTCCGTCAAGTACCATGGGGAGTTACTCAACTACATCGACGTCCCTGTCCTCGACCTTCACGTCAGTACACTTGATCCGTATGATTACTTCCCGAACTGAGGTAGATTTCACAGGGTAAACAAAAACAACAAAAGAGGACGACGACATTTTTCGAGTTTTGCAATGCCGAATCTGGTACTCTCTTGTGTACAGACGTTGCCGCCCGTGGTCTTGACATACCCCGTGTGGACTGGATCGTCCAGTACGATCCCCCAGATGACCCGAGGGACTACATCCATCGCGTAGGACGAACCGCTCGAGCAGGGAAAGTAGGAAAGAGCTTACTCTTCCTACTTGAAAGCGAGCTAGGATTCTTGCGTTACCTCAAGGAATCCAAAGTTCCATTGAACGAGTATAGTTTTCCCGCTGACAAGGTTGCGAACGTCCAGTCACAGGTGATCCCACCCTTGAACGACTTGTATCACTGCTCACTCACTAGCATTCTAGCTGGAGAAGCTGTTGCAGAAGAATTACTTCCTGCATCAATCGGCACGAGATGGCTACAGGTCGTACCTACAATCATACGCCTCTTACTCACTCAAGAAGATTTTTAACGTCAACGCTTTGGACTTGGCCAAGGTTGCCAAGTCTTTTGGGTTCGCTGTCCCTCCACGAGTCAGTGTCAATATCGGAGGCGGCACGGGAGGTACCGGTCGATCAAGAAAGAAGCGGAACCGCGACGACAACGAAGAAGACGAGATTAATATCGAGGAGATTGTGGTCAACGAGGGTGACTTGGGCAGCGAAGAGGATGAAAGCAGTGTTCGAGGACGAAGCGATAATTCATGGAGCAGAAACAAGAGAGCGGAGATGCTTGGGCGCAAGAAGGTGGAGAAGGAAGTGTTCAGGAAGGGGATACAGAAGAAGCGACAGAGGGGTTCACAACAATGGAGTTGGTAGCATCTCTTCCTCCAGTGTCATACATCGTACATTGCATACGCTGACCGGACAGGTCATGCGTAATTTTCTGCCATTGAGAGCGAGGACTGCAACATGGATGAGAGTGGTAAAGGTGGGAGCGTAGGGGTAGGATAAAATATCTATTTCCTTCCGCCCTTTTGCTGAGACTTGATGACTTTCTTGACGATTTTGGCCTCCTCTACCAAGAATGCCCGAAGGATCCTTGGGTATGGATTGAGAATGCGTGAATGGTTGTAATGTAGTCAGGTCATACCTCGTCTTCACACAGTCTCCACACCTCGAACCACCGTAAGCCCTCCGTACAGTCTTCCTCGTCTTGGATATGGTAGCATATTGACGTGGTCGCAAAGCAGGAACCTAGACGTAACCAGAGCGTAAGTCTGACGATAAGATGAGGCAACCTGCTTCTAGGCCTACTCCAGGAAGAGCAATGCCACAGTCACCGCACTTGGGGGCAGTGGCAAGTTTTCCGATGTGGTGGTAGACGAGCTTTCCTCCTGGTGTCTTCACGATACGCCGTCTGTTAGAGGCGGTGTTGTATGGTTGGCGTTTGCGGAGTGTGACACGTTGGGCCATTGCGCGCTAGATTATAAGACGAGTGAGATAACTGGAGTGTGTTAAGGTGTGTCGGGGGGTACTGACATTCGGTGGGGTGCCTTAGGTACACCCTGGCTTGTGTTGACGATTGGGAGTAGCCGTGAGAAAAATCGAGCATGTGCTGTACAGCAGACAAAAAAGGCAGGTGCACGCGGAGGGGGCTAGCACGTGATTACCTGCCCTAAACTGACGACCTTGGGGTGATTGAGCACACGTCACACCGCGGGTTATACGGCTGGCAGGGGGACCAGAACCAAAAACGGACTCTCCACCTGGTTTGAACGTGTACAAATACTAGAATATCAAAACTTGCCAGCACAACTTCATCTCCTTTCCTCTCATCCACACCTTCAGCTCATATGGCGACCACACAGGCAAGTCCCTTCCTCACCCCTCTCAATTTTCTTCTTACCCCATGCCTTCGTCAGCATTACTTGTGGGCAGGAGGCCACTTCGTCCTCCTGATCTCCGCTCTCCGTTACTTCCTGGCCACCATCACCCTCAAAGCAGTTTCTTCCTGGTGGTACAAAGGTGCGGGGCTCTGTTTCGACCCGATTTCAGCGGACAGTGGCCGATAACATTGATCGTACGAATAGTCAGTTTTACCGGCGCTCTCATCAGCTACGTGATAGTTTGCCAGTTAGTTTTTCTCACTTATTCCTTAGCTCGTCCACTCACCTACTTGCAGAAAGTCACTTGGCGTGAGTACCACGAGGTTGTGTGTTTGACAGCATGCTGAGCGCCTTCAAACTTAGTTGCCACAGCCAAGTGCCGCCTGGTTCAAACGAGCTTTGGTAGATGAGGTATCTGTTTCAGGTTCCGCGTGTGTTTCTTTTCATTCATGGAAGTTTTACTTGTGCGCAGAACGTTCAATATTTCTTGCTCGCGATATTTTGGTGGTCTTCAAAACCAGTTGCCAGTCAGCATCTCTTTGGACATGTCACGTACGATGATGGTATCTAACAGCGTGCAATTAGTCGCCCTCTTGCCATACACCATCTTCTCCCTCTTTCACGCCTTGACGTTTACGAGAACTACGATCATTCCACAAGTCTTGCCGCCAGGTCCTCCTGCCACCGCTGGCGGACCCCCTCAAGCCCACCCGGTGGCCAAGAAGTTGCAAGTATGGGTCAAGTGTAAGTTGTTTTTGTCGACGTGGTCAAAGACTGCGGTGTTCTGATGACGTTTTGCTTTTCCAGCCAACTATGACACTGCGATGAAGGCAGTAGCATACACTGAGCTTTTGATTATGGCTCGAATCATTTTGGGTGCTATTACCTTCCAAAACTCACTGCTCTCCCCCATTTTCTACGCCCATTTCTTGCGCCAACGATACTATCAGTCCGCTTTCACTAGGGACGCTATCGCGGTCGTTGATAAGCGCATTGAGGGATACGTCAGGAGGGAGGGGGTGCCGCCGGTTGTTGTTCAGATCTGGGACAAGGTGAGACTTGGCCTTGGACGTTGGGCAGGATCTACTTTGACTGCACAACAACCTGCTGCTGGAGCCGGTGGTGCGCGGAGGAATTAGGGGATGATGGATCCGGTCACGATGGGAAGGACTTGACTCTGTGGCTCAACATAGAGATTCGATATTGGTCCTCTAACCTGCATATACTGTACGTATATATAAACGACCAACGTTTCGATTAACACGATAAATCTGCTCACGTCCGACTGCCTGGAACTGGATTGGGAGAGCTCGAGGCCATCAGAGAGAGCGGGAGGCACTTATGAGCACAAACATGGACAAACAACTTCGACCTTCGTCCAACGTCTATCCGTTGTTGTAAATGTCTCGAATACCAGTACCGCGTTCACAGTCGGGTACCTTCCATTTCCCCCCCGCTGCAACCGACTCCCACCACCACCACGGTTCTCCTCTTCGACAAGAGGCAATGTCCGCCGTGTCTAGTCCGCTGCCAGAGACGAGGAAGAAGCAGTCCAAGAGGGACGAGGTAAGTACCATACCCCGATGCGCTACATCCCACCTCTGTCGGAACGCGTCTCTGTCGGTATCGACCGAGACTCGTCCCTGCTCTCCTCCACCTCATCACTTTCCCTCTCAGAAATGTCGTGCTTGTGGATAGCCGTTAATGTCATCATTCCTGCCTAGGCCATTCGCAAGAAAATCGAATCCGAACTGGCCCGTAAACGTACAATCTCTACAACCGGTGTACCCTCCCGTCAGAAACGTTCAGCCAAACCGACCGCCCAGAAAGGAACCGTCGCCGCACTCCGTCCGTCTCCCGCCCTTACTGTTCCCGAGAACATCACAGTCTCCGAAGCAAGCCAGCTCTGCGCAGCCAAAAGAACAGATTGCGTCTTGGTTGTCGATGACGAAGAAGGCTTGAGCGGTATTTTCACAGCGAAGGATCTGGCTTATAGGGTAACCGACATTTGTCGTTCTGCTGCTTCAGCCCTGATCCCCTTTTCAGGTCACCGCAGAGGGCTTAGATCCCCACACCACTCATGTTAGCCAAATAATGACGAGGAATCCCATGGTCACTCGGGACACTACAAGTGCGACCGAAGCCTTGCAGCTCATGGTCGAAAGGCATTTCCGACACTTGGTATGTCCGATCATCCCCCTCATATCCCATGTATTCATTTGTTTCCCTTTAGCCCGTATGTAATGAAGACGGAAATGTTGTTGGTCTCCTTGACATTACCAAGGTTTTCCATGAAGCTGTCGACAAGGTCGAACGTAGCTCGACCGCCTCTGAGAAACTCTATAACGCTCTCGCTGGCGTCCAATCCGAACTCGGTGGAATTACATCAAACCCTCAGACCAGTGCCATGCTCGCATATGTTGAAGCACTGCGTGAAAAGACTGCACTACCTGATTTAACCACCGTTATGGACTCGCACACACAACCTGCTACCGTTGGACCCAAGGCGACTGTCAGGGAGGTGGCCAAACTCATGAAGGAGCATAGGGTTACCGCCGTTTGTATCATGGAGAACGCCCCTGCCGGTTCTGCAAATAATGTGCCCAGGATCGCTGGTATCTTCACAAGTAAAGATGTGGTGTTACGTGTCATTGCTGCGGGCTTGGACGCTGGAAGGTGCAGCGTTGTCAGGGTCATGACCCCACACCCTGATACTGCCCCTCCTTCGATGACCATTCATGACGCATTGAAAAAAATGCACAGTGAGTACCCTGGTTCCGCAACGATTCCCAAACTGACCGCGTCTAGATGGACATTACCTCAACTTGCCCGTTGTTGAGGCTGATGACCGCCTGGTCGCCATCGTAGATGTACTCAAGTTGACCTACGCCACCCTAGAACAAGTAAGTCGTCCCTGCATTCCTGAAGATATATCGCCAACAGTCCGCAATTAGATGAACACAATGAGCCAAGAGGCCGGGGACACGGGTTCAGAAACTGGGGGTCCCATGTGGGGCAGGTTTTTCGATTCCATCGGTGGCGGAGAAACCGAGTCGATGATTTCTGGTCAACCCACCGATGTGTTGAGCAACAAACATGACTCAATGCGGGGCATCTCTCAATTACCGCAATCCCCTCGATCAGACCTACATCCAAATGACTCGGCGTCCGTTGTCATGGAGGACGATGGTTCCGTGCTCGATGGTTACATGACAAAAGGTGGTCCCGGGTCGCAAGCCGCGTTCCCATCCTTTCTCGTCGTCGACGATGGTACCTACGTCTTCAAATTCCGAACACCAAGCGGGCGTACACATAGATTCCAATCCCGTCATGACAACTACGAGCATGTGCGAGAGATTATTTCCACAAAACTGGCCATCGATCCATTTTTCACGAACTTTATGCCAGAGGATGAATCCCAGCCCCACCCTGATCCCAATGATTACCAACTCGCATATACCGACGCGGATGGCGACGTCGTGTTGATCACATCCGATGGGGACGTCTCCGATGCCGTTAAAATGGCGAGGTCGAAGGGGCAGGAAAGAGTTGTCCTTTTCATACAAGGAGGAAAAGGGTGGGAAGGTGCTACAGCAGAGAAACTCGAGGCAAAAGCGACGGAGGCCGCCATCGCCCAGATTGAGACCAGAGCGACAGAGAACACGGAGACCCCACTACCCTCCCCTCCTCCACCTGCTCTGGCGGAGGATATCTTTGGAATTCCAAGAGACATGATACTCCCTGCAAGTATTGGTGTTCTGGCGGTCTCGATCATGGTCGTGTTTACTATTTCTCGGTTGACGAGCAGCAACCACTACTGATATGTTAATCTCCTCTCATAATTTCTCCTTCGTCGGCTCCATCATACACAATACCTCATAAACTTTATACACGCCGCAGAAGACACCTTGTTTCATTTTCGTGACCTTGTTTACGCCCCGCCACAAGACATAGACGAACGATTTAAATGAATTTTAGATTTAGATTTCGCAAGTCCGCGAACCCTTCCGCGATTGTTCCGTTGAAGATAGCCACGTGTGCCGACTACACACAGCTTGGGCACCTCACGATCACGCTCAGCCTTCAAGCTTCATCCTCGAGCAGTCGCTTTTGTGTCGCACGACAAACCGCATTACAGCGCTCTTCTCCAAGCCTTTTGCGACGCGCTGAAATGCCCAGGTCTGAACGTGATGAAGTAATATCCAAGTTGGTCCGTCTGCCCTTCTAATACCGTCCGTCCGTGCCATCCGCCCGGATTCACGTTCACGATTTCTCGACGCAGACGGCTATGACGTTTTCTGCAATGATTAGTGACCTTGTGGTGGATGCTACGCTCCAGGCTCATTACGAGGCTCAGAAGTTGAACGTGCTTTGCGATATGTGCCACACGCGGTATGTCTACCTCCGACAACGTTACACGCTCCGCCCTGTATCATTCGGTTACTGACAGCCTTGTTTTGGGGGACGAAGTTGTGGCACAGGTAAGGTGTGCTCTGAGGCTACCGCGTTTCACTTACAGACCCGCCTACTCTCATTCAGTCCGTGCATCGACTTCCACTGGCTCAACGGACCCCTCATCTCCCCGGCCGCCGAGCCCTAGCGTAGAAGGCAAACAGTCTACACCCACTGGCAGTGCTTCAGGGGCGAGCACAGGCCCCACCAATGGAAAATCAGATGGTGCTATTTATTTCGAGTGTCTGAATTGCAAGCGACAGGTCAGTTGGATCCTCCATGTTTACCCTTCTATGCACTTTATTCGGTGCGCCGGGCAAAGTTTGATTGATATGCTGTACAGATCGCGTCCAATAGATACGCCCCTCACCTCTCCTCATGCATGGGGGTCGGCAACGGAAACCGCCGTGGAGGGTCACGGAATCCCATTACAAAATCTAAGTCAGTGGGAAATTATTGATGCGCCCCTGGGTTGTTCCTCACGATTCCTAAGATCCGGTGTAGACCAAGGACGTTCGGAGTCTCCATATCTTGGTTCTGAGGCTTCGGATGACTCGAAACCAAGTACAAAGGGGAAGAGTAAAGGGAAGGCGGCCAAGAAAGGCAAGCCCTATTCTTAAACAAACCCCCTCCTTTTGCGTTAGTGCTGATGACTGGACTGTAGATGATGGGGACTTTAGTATCCACCGCAAGAGGGTGAGTTGACTCTCTTCCGTCACGTAAAAACCGTACCCTGAGCCGTATTTTCATAGCCTGGATCACCCCAAGCTACTCCGAAGAAGCTAAAGAAGGCAAAGACCACTGGCAAGTGACCATATATCCGTAATAACCACGGTCTCACGAACTTTCTCTCTTTCAGGTTCACCATTGAAGAATGTCACCGATATGCCACCTCCGGCATCCAAGAAGTCTTCAAAATTGAGAGAAAGCTCCATCACCCGGGAAAGCTCTAATGCTCCTTCCGTGGACAATGAATCGAGAATGTCGGTTTTCTCGCCTGAAGCAACCCCTGTTTCCCCCACATCTTCCACCGATAGTCCAAGCGCAACCTCCGTCAGAGTGACGAATGGTAAGAACACTCAGAAGCCGGCAGCGAACAACACCATTCCCGCCCCATCCGTTGCTCCTTCTCAGTCAAGTGTACACGATGCGAGCTATATGATGATGGGTAAGTAGAACCCCGGATGAACGCCAGTGCGCAGGAACTGACCATTCCTCGAGATTACGATGACAACGAAACTGGATCCTCTACGGATAGCGATAGCGATTGAAACAATGTATACAGAAACATAATTTGTGCCCACGTCATCACTCGCACGTTACCCGCGTGTTGTACCATGTCTACGTCTATGTATCTTCTGTAATATCAGCAACAATGTGCCTACTGTCCATGCATTGTCAGGGTGGATCCTCGAGGATATCTCGAAAGAAAGTACATCAAGAATGAAACTGCAGCGTCAGCCACTGAAATGTGTGGCATCAGGCGAGAAAGGACGAGACTCGAAAATAACCCTGCGAAGAACGGGAATGAAGCTAGGGCTGCATGGGTCATCTCCTTGGACACGAGGTCGTTCGTGGACACCCAGACTCCACGATGCCGAGGAAGATGGTGTAGGTTATGACGATGGCGAAAAGGAGCTACGTGGGCTTCGTTTAACGCGGGTTGCTTACGTTCTGTTGGGTCGCTTGTAAAGCGTAGGGGCAGTTGAATTTGGTGCAGATAGGCTGCACCTTCTCCAAACATGTGGGGGTAGGGGTGGAAATCGGGAGAGTTGATTCATAGCTCGTCAGGGGCAGATCATTTGAGAGAGGGCTGAGTAAGTTGGCAAGAGAATGCACGACGGACGACGGATAGAGCGCAGTGAGCTTTGTGCGAAGAAAAAACACTGGGAGGCAGGGACCACAATCACAAGAGATAGGACAAGGTTTCCATTTGGCCAAGTCGGCTGGTGGTTCGGCCGGTGACTAAAAGGTGATAGTATTTGGCGCGAGAACCATCTTAGATAGAAGTGCGAGATTCCAGGCAGAGAGTTAGTATGAGTTCGAAGGCGTTTGGTAGGTATATGGAGGTATCGCGGCTAGAGTTAGATCACAGCAAGGGTAAACTCTTATAAGAAGGCTGAGAATTTTGGCGATCGCACGTGCCTGGAATGAATCTCTCTTGTGAGTACTCAGTACATGACTGAGTTGCTCAGCACGGAACCGATAACGTTGACCTTTCTATCAAGCATGTATTGCGATTGTCGGAGCTTCTCTTGCAACAGGGTACATTGCCGGACGTTGCGTTCCGGCCGTCGACGGGCATGCTGGCACATCCTCTGTCTCTTCCCGTAATGAGGTCAAAGCTGCTGAACCAGGTGCAGACGACTCGGAAAGTGACGAATCAAGCGAAGCTGGAGACGGTGATCTCGCTCAAGTAAAACCGTCTCTTGAAGACGAGTGCAAACTGGTCGGTGCTCAACATCCAACATCCCGCGTCCCTGTTGGTCAACGTCTGAAGACTTACGTGTAGGTGCTCGTTGTACGGAATGACTTGGGAATGTCAATTGGGAAAATCGCTGCACAGTAAGTGGTCATTTTGGAAAACAAACAAAACTTGTATCGAATCTGCGGCTGACGGTTGGCACGTTTAGATGCTCGTACGTGATGGTGTCCGAGGATCGTTCGCGATAGTCCGAATTGATGAACCTGCGTACAGACACGCTACCCTAGCCTGCTATCGTACCCTATCAGTATCGAATCCGAAAGTAAGCCTAGAACGTGCTGCCGAACGGATCATGCCACGCCTTACACCACGTAGCTTCTCAAGCACTGGGAACGAACAGGGTAAAATTGTTTACCCCCCTTGTCAAATGTGTGTTTTGACATGCTGTATGATAGACAGACAAAAATCGCATTGAGGTGTTCCGATGAGGAGGAATTACTCCTTTTGCAAGCGAAGGCCCAGAGCTTGAACCTGTGTGCACGATCCATCCAAGACGCGTGAGGCTGCGTGCTTCTGCCTCCTTTTTGTGTACATCTTGACTTTGTTTAGGGGTCGGACACAAGTCGCGGCAGGCAGTAGAACTGTGTTGGGAATCGGTCCTGGTCCGTGTTTTCTGCGTTTCCTTTCCTTTCTTTTCCTAACTCTCAAGTGCTTTTCTGCAGGCCCGGCCCGACTGATCAACCAAGTGACAGGAAAGTTAAAGTTGCTGTGAGAGTTGGATGACCTCATGATACCGTGTTCTCTGTAGTTCATGTAGCAGTCACTTGGAACGATTGTAGCTAATAAACATCCAGCTGCCACCGTCCCACGCGCGAGTCTAATCCCGGGTCGCTGCCGCATGTGATTACCGTCACGATCACCGTACAGAACCGCGAGCGACGGCACCCCGACCGTTCTCTCTCAAACGCGACGATGGCCACCATCCAGCACATAATATCCGACCCAGCCTACCACGACTACCTCGGAATCCTAAAGGGTGCTCGAAATGGCTTCGTCTATGGTGTCAAGATCCGTTTCCCTCATGCCTTGATCATGGCAATCCTGTTCGGCCGTGGAGAGTGAGTTCTTGCCACCGACAAACCTTCACTCTCCCCGGAGGTGCCGTGTACTTATCGCTTTCAGCTGGAATACCCGGGCACGAACAATCTTCCAGGCGACCAAGACTCACGCTACGAACCTTATGAAATACGTTGCGCTGTACAAGTCCCTGGTGCTAATTCAGAAGAAGGCAAACGGTGGTAAAGAGCGAACTTTTGACACCTTCTTCGCCGGCCTCGTTGGCGGCTACCTCGTCTTCGGGGACAGGAACGCAATCAATGAACAGGTCCGTCCATACTTCCCCGTTTTCCCTTTCAGCTACCTCCTAAAGACAGAAACAAGAGCTGACGTATACATTTGAATGCGCATGACAAAAAAAAAAAAAAAGGTCGTACTGTACATCTGCTCGCGCGTAATCGCGTCATTCATACCCCGGGCCACTCCCAAACCACAATCACCGACGGTGGGAGTGAAACCCATCCCTCCAGACTCTCGATACTTCTCCATCTTCGCCGCGCTCGTCTGGGGTTCCGTGATGTGGTTGTACGAACACAAAGGCGAGACCATCCAACCAGGGATGTTCAACTCAATGACATACCTCTACCGGGATTCTAACGTTTGGACTGATTTGCGAACCTTATTGTGGCACAATCGGTGAAGGTAATTATTACATACGTGAGGATTATGAGAGCAGGATACTATTGATAGAGTCCGTTGAATTATACTCTGGCTTCCTCCGTTGGGTCGCACACGCAGCCTTTGAGTTCGTCCTTGAGTTTGATGACCGGTGGGAAAGTTCAGCTTACCACACGCATACGCAGGGTCGTGACATTCGTGACATACGTGGCGACATGTGGTGAGACCAGGTCGCGGTAAGCCGGAGGATTACATATACCGCGAGAGGGGGCGGAGGCTCATATGACCCATCCATAACGCTCAGGTTCCTAGGAGGGATATGAATGGATGTTGATAATCAGAAGACATCCATACAGCACCGAATCCCTGGAAAACCCCGATAGACGGTTAGACGAGCGGAGGGTGATGCACACTCGGGCTCACGCAGCAGTAGTATGTTATACACATACAAAAGCAATCAATCACACACGAAAGGCAGGAGCAAAAGTATGGCTTTGAATCCCATTCAAAGGTTCGGGTGTAGCGGTCAATCGGGGACCAGGAGACGAGCAAAAGCAATACAGCCCTAGAGAGAGGGGGAGTACAGTGAGAGACCTACAGACCGTTCGGCATAGTAGTAAGGATGGGAAAGGTGGGGCAAAGGGGAAATGGAGTGGTATCATCAAAACGCAAAAGGTAATCGAGAAAAGAAACGAGGTCAAATCTCTATAACGTCAAGGTGAAATGGAAGAGAAAGGCAAGCTCCAGAAGACCCCTACAAGATAACACACTTAAGTCGCCCTGGCTGCTTTGGTGGTTTTGTTGGGGGAGGAGGCGCAGGGACTCCACGGTCGACATTCTCCTTGCTGGACCGGAGCAACCTCACCAGGTCTGTGAAGAGCTTCTCCACATTCTGAGCCGTCTTGGCCGATGTTTCCAAAAACCTGCAACCAAAGTCACGGGCCATGGCGGCACCTTCTTCTCTGGAGACCTCGCGCTCGTATTGTTTGTCGCATTTATTACCGACGAGCATGAATACTGGTCGATGTCTCTTCACCTTGAGCATAGCCTGACGGAAGACCTCAAGGCGCTCAAAGGTTGCCCGCGAGGCAATCGAGTAGACGAGGATGAATCCCTGACCCTCTCTGTGACCCGGTGGGGTAAAATGAGCCATGTTCGAAGGGGGAGAGAGGATTGGGAATCGCACCTAACCCACTGGTCTCGTAGGGTGGCATACTCCTCTAGATATCAGCTGTTATTACGTGGGATCTGGTGGAGATTATGGCAGTGGACAGACCTTGACCAGCCGTATCGATGACTTCCACAAAACACATTTTATTGTCCACTACGAGTTGTTTTCGGTATGCATCCTCTATTGTTGGATCATAGGTCTAAGGATAGGGGTAAGCTATCGAACAGGGAGATAATGGGCGAGAGGAGAAAGGACGAACCTCTGGTCAGGTGAAAAAGAAGGAACGAGGGCGATATTGTCAATATCGGTAGGGGGAGATGGATATTATTCTCGGTAGCTCACCAACGAAGCAATTGAGAGTGAACTGGGAAGAGATGTCAGGAGTCACTTTGATTGGTTTTCGCCGATAGATGAGACACGAACCTGTACAGCCAGCGCGGTTTTTCCGACACCTCCGTCTCCAAGGACTGCGACTCTCCAGCTATCCATATTGTGCTATACTTGGGGGAGAGGGAGAGAGAGAAACAGCGGTATGATTAGAACGGACGGAAGAAGGTAGAAAACTGGGGTGGTGTACCTCTTAAGGTAGATTTGAAAACGAGGGGCGGAAGGGGGGAGAAGCGAAGGGAGGGTTTTGAGAATTTGAGATTTGGCGGTACAAGAGAGGAGTTGGAGAAAGGGAGAGGACGAATCTAGTGAAGGGGATGGGGGAGGGAGTCGGGTTTGAGTTGAGAGGGAACTGGATTTGGAGATAAGTGGAAGTTGGGGAGATGATTTGAAGAGGTTTAGAGCGGAACAGATTCGTCGTAAGATCGTGCAAGGTCGTTAAACGGAAAGCAGAGGACTTGAGAGGCTCAAGCACAGCAGGTCGAGAGGGCGAAACCTGACAGTCAGCCAGTGAGTAAGACAGAAAAGGGTTTCCCACCATCCCTCGCGCTCTCTCTCTCTCGGGCTCTTAGGTCACGCAAAATAATTATTAAAAAATAAATATTTTATCGTACGCTCACACGAGACTATTCAAGTAACCATCTTAAGGGGTCGCAATTTCAATGCGGGTCCTTTCGGGGGGGGAGAGGAGGTGAGAAAAAGTCGCGCCAATCTCCGCTACTTGTACGAGTCAATTGTCCTTGAAAGATGGAAAAAAGGAAAAATACATGGGACTAGATGCCAGCTGGTCAACGATTCCAGGGAGAAATCAAGGCATGAGGCCCGTTCGCATCCTTTCCGTTCGTTTATTCCTGCAGCAACGTTTTATAAGTATATTAGATCATGCATGTGTACCTCGTATAAGCGTCAACTTTACACGCTCCCATTCACGGGCAGCGGTCAGGAAAAACCAGCCTAGTCAAGCGGTTTCGTCCTTTCCACCGTAACGTTCTACTGAGGAAAACAGGGCGCATACCTTCTCTTGAGAACAGGGCAAACAATACGCGCACACGCGGTCTGGTTCCATCTAATCGGCTATAACCCGGAGTTTTACCAATGCCTTGTTTTATTTACTTCTCTATCGTACTACGGGATGAAGCTTGAAGCCAAGGGCGCATTGTACGGAATATCTATCGCCACCGTCCGCTTGATTGTGGCTGAGATGGGGCGCCCTGGTATGCAATCCGCCCGAGCGTTTTTTTTTTTTGCCAATGATTGTCGAGAGTTTACTGATCCATGGATACAAATGCCGCCGGATCGGTTGTGGTTTTTCAATGTGGGTTTTGCTATTTGGCACATGTCGGCTTGCCCTGTCTCCGGCGTCGACAATACACAAGTATTCTGTACTCCAGTGCTCAGTCGTGTTTCGAAATCTCTCCGTTACTGCCCAACAGTTAGTGGTTCTACTCCTGTACCGACACTGAAAAATTAGGCCCATGCATGCAAATCAGCCACGTGTCGCCGACCATCGTTCCTCCCACGGAATACCCCAACCAAGTCGCAGTGGAGTGCGAATGGATGGTAATCGGTTCGTCAATCATGAAACTCAGTGGGGGGTTGACTCTGGTAGACATCGTTTGTCGTGCTACCATCTCGACTGTTCATCGGTCCGTACTACGTACTTGCCGTCAAAAGGGATTGAGTACAGATGTGACGGTTGTGCTGGACAACAAGGGTTCAGTTGCGAATGTTATTCCATGAGAAACCGGGGCAACTTGTCCAAGGCCAAACGTCCTGAGGACATGACCGACAAAACTACAAACGTTTGAATCTCTATCTATCCCGTCTATCGGGATTTGGACAGGGAGCACGTGTGGAATGGAGGCACGGATGATCGACGTGAAACGTGAGCTGGCGCATCTGATGGTAGGTTGTGAACAGATGGTGCCATCATGTAGTGCCCGAGGTGGGAAGTAACGGGGAAGGGTTTGTCGAAGGATGCTTCGTTGGGTAATAAGGATATATAAAAAAAGGACAACCAGGGGGGACGCGGAAAGAGGAACAGTAAAACAGGGCGAAAGCCAAGGTCCTTCGCGGTCGATCACTAGTACAGAATGTATTCGTCATTCGTCGTGTCATGAGATGGTACTTTTCTCTTCCCGTCGCGAGGAGACGAGCGAGGGATTGAATATTTGAATACGCAAGGACATCAATCCGTCCTCGAGAACTCGGCCTGCGAAAGATTGAGAACGAAGACGGTCTGGGTGAGACCGTCCGGGCAATCTAGGAGTTTGCAGGGTTTCTTGGGGGTCGAGCTGGGCTTGGGAATGGAAGCAAAAGGACGGAGCGGGCGCGAGGTTGGGAAGTGTGGTTTGGTGTGTGTTTGTGGCACAGATGACCTGGAAGTGCCAACGGCGAGGGGAGATGAGACAGAGGGACGAGAGTACATCATGACTGGTATCTAGGAGGAGAGAGAGGACGTTAGGTCAGGTGGGAGGAGGGAAGGTTTAAGAAAAAAACAGGCTTACATGCAAAGGGAGGAGAAGGAAGGATGAAAGGAGAGTTGAGCAGCGAAGGCCAGCTTCGAGCGGATATATAGGCCGATAGTCGAGATAGACGTCCCCAAAGAACTCAACGAGAACACGAACTGATCTTCTGTTGGGGGGGTCCAGGAACATCACGTGATCATCCAGCGCTATTCGCCCCCGAATCAACTTTGGGGAATAGTAATCGTTTGCGGAGTATCCATCCGCTCGTCTCCAAGCCTCTCTCTCTCTCTCTTTCTCTCTCTCCATCTCTCCATCTCTTCCTTCTATTCCCCCTCACTCTCTGTTCTCATCCGGTCGTTTTCATTACGTGGTTACCCGATGTAAATAAAACCCACAACCCGTTTATGTACTGGGTCTTTCTTGACCCCCCCCCCTCGACCATAACGTTCCTCCATCCGGTCTGCTCTTTTCTTCTGTCCAGTCACCGGTTCACCTTCTGCGTAAACTTCACTCCGCGTTTCGGGTGCATATGCCTCGCCGTCGTCTTCGATAACGTGTGTATTTCGGGGCCTCTGGAATCTCTTCATCTCTGTCCCATAATCCATCGACTGTTGATCGTCCATTTTCGACGACTGCATAGATTTTCAAACTGTCCTACCCGCAGCTTGGCAGGCACCGTATCTCTGGTATCCCTTGCCTATATACTCGGTAAGAATAGCAACGGAGACGTCAGACGTCGTCTGGCCACTTCTACTCGACCGAGCCACCTGTCCAGTTTGGCCACGCCTTCTCTCCGGCCGACCTTGGCCGAACCGAGACGCCCCGATCTTCTCCTTCTCCAGTCATCATGGCGCCAGTAGGTACATGATGCTCATCAATTGTCATCAGTCGCGAAACGCTTGTAACTAGTCAGGTACTGTACATGGTGTAATTGTCAGAGAGGCTCAACAAGAGTGTGAAAATGCGGTCGGGATGTGGGAATAGATACGCAAAAGCACGAGCAGCGAAGTCGGCTCGCGGCGCACGTCGTGCCTGCTTCCATCTAAGAAGAAGAAAGAAATCACGGGAAGAGTGACCCGCTTTTACTGCGAGCTGAATAGTGAGCGCGCAGAGCGGATTCCCCTCGCGGTTAGTTATCGTCAGTGTGGTGACGAGAATATACTAGGTACCAAAATCAGGGGTGCAGTGTAACCGAGGCCCTCGAGCGAACGAAGAACGAGGTTCGCGTGACGCCGAATCCAAATCGGCTAAGGGTGTGTCAGGACCGAAGACCGGGATTGTTCCGAACGGATGACGACACGCCATCCCGAACCCATCTTCATTGGACGTCGACGAGGAGGCTTCGTTCCAGGATGTACTTGCCCTCCTTGTACTTCTGTGACGGATCGTAGGCTCTATCCTAAAATGAAACCACTTCATCAGCCAACCTTATGGTCGGTTCATAGGAGCCGAAATGCTCACGTATTTCCACCCGAGGGTGACCCCGCACTTGATACAATATATATCTCGTACTGTGTGGTTGCCGGTCGTCATCAGGCGATCGCAAGGTTTGCCTTCGACGACGTTTACCCTACAGGCGCATATCGCGTGAGCTTCAATATCCGGGTTGAGAGATCGACCAAGCGAGATCTCACACTCCCTCAAAGAGATACGCCCTGCCATGTTGACCATTGAAAGCCTAACATCGTCGCAGGATATGTAAATCTTTTGCGATGGTCATCCAAACGCAAAAGCAACCCAGTCTCACCCTCGAAAGCATCGAATGGATGGTGGCCAAGTGTGTCTTGCAGGTGGAACAGCCGTAGATTCTGGCTCCTGCCAAGTACTGACGATAGCTCATGCCCATGGCCGAGTGGTTCTAGGAGTGGATGCGGTGGATGGTTTGAGACGATAAGGGACGATGGTGGTCCGGTCAAGAGAGGGAGATTCAAAACAGGGAGACTCGGGCTGAAATATCACACACACACCCTTCCACGTTCTCTATTTAACCCTCTCCCTATCCACTCTCCACACGCGCTATCACGCCTTCATCATCCTTACCCTCCATCCTTTCGTTTTGAAGGCTGGAACTTGCTGAACGGCCCTCTCAAGGTCAAGGAATTTGCGGTTCAGAGCCTGAGTGGCCAAGGTCCGACCCTTATGGCAATTGTTTCCCACACTCGCAACACTCGCAACCATCCAAAACTTAAACAAGGCCACCACGATCTCTCTCGGCTTGAACACTTCCCGCTCTCTCTTCCATAACTCTCCGCAGAAGAGAGAATCGTTATAGTTGCCCGCTCACAACTCTTTCGATGACACGTTTAAAGCGGCAAGCCTCACAAGAACTCCTTCCCACCCGCGCCCCGAAACTTGCTCGGGGTCAAGGCTCCTCCGTTTTATCTCGGCTTGGCGAAGGTTTAAACACCTGCGTCAACTATGTGTCCTCAAACGTCAGCGCATTCTGCGAAGGTACTCGCCTCGTCAGTTTAACCTTTACCTACATGATGCGATTCCGCTCCAGCTGCCATTGAAGACGTGATACCCAAGCCATCTCACCGGCCCAAACCATCTCACCCACCGCCGCGTACACCTCGCAAAATAGCGCGTCCAGCCATTCCAAAAGAGTTCAGAGTCGAACTACAACCTTCCGTCGGACCATCACCTCCGTCCTCGTCCACACCTTCGCCTACTCGCAAGCCTGAAACTACCCGATCATCATTTCCCGCTCTCCCTCCACCTTCCCAAACACGCGCGCTTGCAGGTGTCTAATCCTCCGATCCACATAGTAAGCCCACGCTGACCCATATCACTCTAGCCTTTCCCTCCACAATCGGTAAACAAGGCTCACAGGAAAGTGCGACATCAGTTGAAACCTTACTGGTATCCGCGCGACGACGGCGAAAGAACGGGATCAAGAACCACAGGACAAACGGACTGCCGGCGTATTACCAAAGTCGTGATCACATCCACGCAAAGCGAGTATGTCGAACCTGGATGGCTCCTTTTCTGCCTCCATATCAGAAACTGATACTTCCGATGCAGCATAAAGCTGAGGTGCAAAAAAGCCGCAAGGACGATCGACAGGAGATGCTCAAAGCTCTATACGAGGATAAGCGCTCGAAAGGTATCTGGTTTTTTGGTTTTCTACCTTTTGCACAATTCAGTCGACCCTATGGCCATCAGGGTACTCTTCCAGTTACAAGGATTTCGAAAGTGCGCTCCTCCTCTCGATAATCCCAAACACCACGTTAAATTGGCTCTATCTAGGTTTCTTGAGGTATAAACAATACCTTGAACGGGGGAACACCATTCGTGATGGTTTGTCGTGTATGTCGCCCTTGGTCTCGTGATTCCGCCGTGATGATAACATCGGGTATTCCAAGCGAGGGCCTCCATGTCGGACTTGGACTCAAAGACAGGTGCAGCAGCGAGGGAGCAACGCCGCCATTCGTTGACAGAGTTCACCAAAACTGTGAGTATTCTATCCAGCATTCCTCGCCACAAAATCTTGACCGGGCCATCTACAGGAGCTCGCCGACGATTTCGTCAAGCGTCTATTCCAGAGGGCGAAGAAGTCACTGCACGGGTTCGCAACCTACCCATCAATTCCCCTCGTCGTGGTTCTAACCGTTGACGTAGACCTCCACCTAAACGCCCCTTCGTCCCTTCATTCGAACAACTCCAGCTTTCTAGAAAAGCGAAGGACGAAGAGATTGAGCGCTTCCTTAGACCAAAGAAGGCCCCATTACCCCTGCATCTCCCACCTGAGGACGAGGCCTATGTCGATGCAATCCTTACAAAGCGTGGCATAATATCCAAGACTGGCAGAGAGCAAGTCGCGGACAAGGACGTTGCTCGCCTCAGACCCTACCAGTGGCTGAACGACGAGATCATCAACTTCTATGGACAGTTGATTTTATCGAGGTCCGGGAGTCAAAAGGAGAATTCATCATCCACCCCTGCCGATGTTCACATTAATGGACTTGTCAATGGCATCAAGGGCAAGGGCAAGGCCAAAGCTGTCGAGAAGAAACCCCTGTTGGGCGTTCACTACTTCAGCACGTTCTTCTGGCCAAAGCTGACTGGGGATGGTTACGACAAAGGCAGGCTAGCCAAATGGACCAAGAAGGTAATAACATTCGATCAGAATCCTTCCACCCACAGAGTGTGCTCATTCCATTCTTTGTTTTTGCAAGTTCGATTTATTCTCGAAGGATGTGATTCTGATACCCATCAACCACAACAGCTCACATTGGACTGCTGCCGCCATCAACTTCCGCAGGAAACGGATAGAGTCGTACGACAGTATGGGCATGGCTCGATCCACGGTCCACAAGGTACTGGGGTATTCTCTCCTCTTCATTGTGGGACTCAACTCACTCTTCCCAAAGGTATTACGCGAGTACTTGGATGATGAACACCGTAACAAGAAGAAGAAACCGTTTGATTTTACGGGTTGGGTCGACTGGGTAGATGAGGTACGTCATACCTTTAAGTAATAGGCTCCGATCTCATCGTCTCAACCTCAGACAACACCGCAACAAGAGAATGGTTACGACTGCGGCGTCTTTACGTGCCAGTTTCTGCAAGCCTTATCCCGGGGAGAGGAAGACGGCTTCGGATTCTCTCAGGTGGATATGCCATACCTGCGGCGTAGGATGATCTGGGAGATTGGAAACGCAAAACTCCGCGACGATCCTTGACCTCAACACATCCTCACGCTTTCCCACTTTTCACTTCATCCATCTCTTTCCCTAGGGGATCTTTACGTAGTTATCACCCGTCTCTTGCGTTAATGAACAACTTTGCGTCGGTCGGCGGTAATGTTTGTCCGCTCATAAATGGTGCGAATCCTTGAGATCCACTTTGACCTCAAGTAAATATTGTTATGAAGTCGGTTAGCGGGTCAATCAAGTTCTGGGCGTTTGCATGCTCTTAGTGCATGAACGTCATCGAGTATAAGATAACCTGTAGGGTACATGAAGAAAGAACGAAGCGGTAAGGTCATGGGGCATTGAACATATAAGGTCACCGCCGCCACCACCAAACAACAATGAAGAACCAAAACACAATGATGAGGAAAATCATATACCAAAGCCACCGACATCCCTGACGTTGAGACATGTTGTTCATGCGACGGAAGGTTCCGCTCAAGAGCCCAGATGACCCTGCGAACGTGTCGGTCTATGCAAAAACGAAATTCAGACCCCCCATGGGGAGAGTGAGACGGGTGGACGAGAGAGTTGAGGTTGTGTGTGTTACGCACCAGTGTATCTAGATCCGGAACCGAGTTCTTCACTTCGTTTCCAATCCCAATGGATATCTAAACAAACCGAGAATTCTCAACCGTCCACCAGAGCCAGCACTACACCAACTTCTCAGCCACTCACGTCTTTTAGTAGTTTAACTTTAGTCGTTAGACCTTCCAGCCTCTCGTCATTTTGACCCTCCAAATCGTCCGCAAACCGGTGTCCACTCGGTGCGAGGTCATCTCTGTACATAGGCAATGGTGTCGATCTGCCGGAAGCTGGAGGGGTGTTGTAAGTTTCCCCGAGGAGGTTGGTGCGATCCCGGAGAGAGGTTTGGGATGGGTAAGCTCTGAATCTACGTTACGAAAGCCAGCAGAAAGTCAACATCTGTCTCGGTTGTTTCCGTTAGAGATATGGGAGATCTGAACCTCTGGGACATTATAACTGAAGGGAGGATATAGCTTATAGTGCAATGATCATGGATAGTACGGCTTGGAAGTTGCGTAGGGAGATGTGTTCCGCCACATCATCCATCACGATCACACGGCTCGTCTCGCGGACTCGGAAAACCTAGTCGCACCGACGCACAGCTTAGCTTCTGGCAGCCGACCGTCAGTGTGTGTACGCTAGATGATACATCTGTTGCCGAGGCTGAATCCTCAAGAAAAAAAAAACCAAGATAAGGAGGGGGGCTCAAAAAGATCCGCATTACGGGTAAATCGAATGGGTAGAAAATCGAAGAAACCAAGTCCGAGCGCGATGCGAATAACAAACGTGACCATGCGCTCTGGGAGTGAGTCACAGTAGAAATGTGGGATTATGCTAAGCTTGAAGGTGAGAAATCCTGCGACAAGCGGTCGGCGTGTTGATCATCATGGGTTAAGGTAGAAAAGAGTGGATTGCCATTTGAATCAGATGGATAGTAGACAGTGAATGTCCGCAAAAAATGAAAGAGTCGGTGGGGTAGGTCCTCGGTCGACGAGAAGCAGTATGAAAAGAATACAAGTTGATGATGCACACACAAAGTCCGTTTGGTAGGGTGAAGGGAATGAGGAAGGAGGTTTCAATTGATGCTCATTCGATTGGGGTGTGTGCGCATCGGACCGCGATGCACGTATTCCGTGCCTCTTCGCGTCAGACCGACGGCCTTGGACTTGGACTTTTTGGCCACTGATACAAACAATTTAGTGGAACATCGATCCTTGATGCTATAGGAAAACTCACGTTGGGTCTTGAGTCCACGATCAAAGTTATACATCAGAATCCCGGCAAAAACGATGGTGATGAGAAGCATGATAATAGAGAGCACGGCTGAGATCTATGTCAGCGGGTGGAGAGTCGGCGAACAGCGAGTACTTACAGAAAATTGTTAGTGATTTCCAGGCAAGCGCAAATTCGTCATTTCTGCGAGTGATAACCTTACCCAGCTGTACTCGTCGCATTAGCAGGGCGCTCCCAAGGGAGGAGTGAATTAAAGGGCACTGACCTTGTACACGAAATAAACCAATGCACCGAAGCAACCCGAAATGAATGTGCACATCATCCACTTATTTTCATGCCTCGCCGCCAAGTTGCCCTCCACCAGGACAATGATTGAGAGTGGAAGCGCTGCGACGGTGACGTAGTATTCCCAATCTTGCTTTTGAAGGACCAGCCAGATCAATTGGACACAGAAGGCAACCCAAAAGAACACGTCGAACTTGACGAGACATTCGAAGACTTGGAAGTGAGCATACATCTTCTTGATCTGACGGTTGGCACCAAGGAACTTGTAAACCTGCCAACCGAATTCGGTGTAGATCTTCCAGCCTAGGCCGATATATGCCAATTCTGCGGCGGCGATTACACAAGGGATGATTGTGGTGAGTACATTGATAGGGATGTCTGAAATTCCGGCTTGTTGGCTAAGGACGCCGCCTATTTCGCGGATTTCGCCAATTTGGATGATGGAGTATATCATGAACGACAGGTTGAATGCTCTGGAAGGGGTACCCATGTAAGGACCGGTGAGTGGCGCAAGGGAGGGACACTCACGTGAGACAGAAAACTTGCAGGGTATTCCGGTTGTATACAGCATCCAAAGCCATGACCATCTGGAATACACTACAAAAGTCTTGGGTATGGCCTAGAAGGCTGATGGAGGGGGAGTTGACGTACTGTGCAAGAACGAATATTCCGAGGTAAACGTTCATCTTCCGGGATGCTGACGCCGTGTCGTTACCCAGGCCAAGACCCGCCTGATGAAAGCGCACGAGTAGCTCGCCTTCGATTGCCAGGTCGATGATGGTTTGAATGACCACGGTCAGTACATAGAGCCGACAGTATAACGAGTCCGGGAGGATCTGGTTTCGAAGTCTGATTAGGGCTATTGTGCAATTTAAGGAAGTGAACAAGACCTTCTGCCAAAATGGCCGCGACGGTTCCTTCTCAGCGACCAACGCAGATGAAGATGGGGGGTAGTCCCAGGTAGGTTTATGAGGAAGGGAGGACTGGCTCTGGTTGCTGAGAGGGAAGGATGGACCACGACGGTGTTGGGGGGTTGAGGCATGGGCAAGGATTGGGGATTGGATGGTGTAGGTTTTGTGGCTCGGGTTCTTGTTATAGTCTGTACCGTATTCGTCGAAGAGGTCATCGTAGTTGGCCTTGTCGTCGGTGGGAGATGGGGCTGAGGGAGAGGCGGAGTGTGAGTGGTTCTGAATCTGGGTCTGTAGTCGGTGTGCCATGGTTCAAAGGAATGTCGATGGTTTTTCGGCCTGCGAAGAGCCTGGCAAGGGAAAGAGGAAGGACAGCGGAAACACCGTTCAAGAGAGCGTATGCTCGTTGTTCAGAACGACCGGTGAGATCGAATTTCAATCCGTAACCTGGTGCCCGTTCACGTGACCTTAGTCCCACCCGGGAATCCGAGAGAATCGCCGGGTCTTCCCTCGGTGTGCATTCCTCTGATAATATCCTACACATTATGTATCGGTCGTATCCACCACGGTCAACCCTAGGTATCAACTTCGTCTCCAAACCTGAACTCCGAGACTAACTTCCACTCACACTGGGAATGACGAGGTTAACCGCTCAAGTGCGAAACGCAGCGCTTTAACGACTCACCCAATCCTCTTCACCTGGTCGGTCGTGCATATCCGCGTTCGACTTGACGATGACAAACCGACGGTAGTCATACTTGAAAGCAGGTTGATTGGACATCTTCACCAAGTCCTGCTGTAGGTCTGATAGAACGAATCCGTCTCTATCCCGCTTGGGAACGTCGCGGTACGCATCATCATACATGTCCTCGCAATCGTCCACGATCTCTTGTGGATCGAGCTGCGATTGCATGTGATGGAATTCTACCCACGTCTCGCAATCTTTTGCATGCCGGCTAAGGTGGGAGTTAGTGGGAGGCGCGATCATACAAGCGATCTTCCCCTCCGAGATCCGTTTCCCTAGCCGATCGAAAATTACGGCTGCTCTGGGTCGCATGTACATGTCAGAACGGGTCGAGGCCCTGCTATTTTCAAACTTACAAGGCGGGGTTTTCCAATTCCTTCGCCCACCGCACAGCTGCACCAAGCACGACTGGTGTCACGTAACATGCCCAGTGTTCATGGCTGGCAACTCGCTCGATCAATCGGTCAACGCTATCCAAGCTGTGTACAAGTGCATTTGGAGTAAACGTCAGGATACCGCCTGTAGGGCAAGCGTTAAGGTGGCCACGTAACAATGAGAACGTGGGATGCGTACCAGATATATTGAATCCACGGATTCCCCATTCTCGCGCCGGGACAGTGGGGTGTGCGCCATAAGTGAGAAATTGAAGGTCGAGGTGTGTTCCTCGCAAACGAGCGATTCGTGGCATAGTATGCATGTCTTTCATCCGGCCCACATGCACAAAGACGATTCGAGCAGCAACATGATCCTTGGGACTGAAAACTTTTGCTCGATGATGGTCGAGAACAAATCGGAGATATTGAGTATCCTGTGAAATCCAGACATCGTTCGGCGCATTTTCTCGAGGCCAAATGATGCATGGTCGCGGATTGCTGCTGAGGAACGCGACGAGGGACTTCGGAACCCTGAGAGTGTGTCGTGCCAAATGATACGTAGACAAAGACGCGGTATTCTCCAGATCAGATAGGGTAGGTAATCGTTTTTTCACCTCTTCGCTAGGCTTAAAGATAGCCATTTCCTCTTGATACTTCTTTGTTTGCACCACCAAAGGAGCGAGTGCAACGAGGAGAGCATTCTTGTCTTCCCTGTGCTCAGAAGCGCCAAGCAAAGCGAATACTGGCTTGCTCATGGGAGTGATGAGCATGTATGCGACCGTGTCTGTTTCCACTTGAACCTCGTTGACAAAAGAAAGGGTGCAATAGGTGAACTGGAATGGTCAGTATGGACGCTCTTGACTCTAGCCATACACGAACCTTCTCCTTGAGAAGTAGATAGTCCCGCGTCGTTGTAAATGCCTTTTGATCCTTCTCTTCACAGGGAACTAGAGACGCAAACTGCGCAATCTGTTGGAAGGAAGGGAGAAGGAGATCAAGATCTGTGAGATCGTGAAACTTCTTCAACCGGATAGAATCCAATTTTTGGAGGAACAAGTCCAACTTCATACCGCCACGTGCAGGCGTATGATCTTGGATAGTGACCTCGCAGAGTTTCTCGGCATCTATTTCCGAAACGCTGTTGAACAAAGTGCCAGACCACTTCGTGTCTCTCCTTTGATTAATGGTAGGTACCACCGCCAACAAAACATACATCCATGGGTCATACCTTGATAATTCTGAGAGTTTGACTTTGGTCGTTGCTCGTGCGACAGGTTGCTCAAGAACCTTGGGCATCAACTCAGGGATCCTGCATCATTGTCACCAAAGTTCTTCGGACCTGGTGTCAAGGTGAAAGTCTTACTGCTGAGGTATTATCGTGTGCAGTAGGTCGTCCGCTGCTGTAAGATTCTCCTGTCGGGGGGGAGAAGGAGGAGAGCTGGTCGGCGTAAATTAGAGAAATGGGCTACGGTAAAGGTAATGAACGAACTCCGGCTGGTCCACGTCCATGTGATCCAGTTCTATATCATGGGGTAGTTCCTCTGCTCGAAGTGGAGGTGGAGGATGTTCTTGCAAAGAAGCCTTCCTAATCTGCGGCTGGCTGCTATGTTCATTGGAGGGGCGTGGCAACGGCGTCATTTGAGACGCATCGAGGGGAGATTGTGGGTTGGTCGTCGACGGTATGATTGGAGATCTCGATTCCCCGAGTGGGTTCACGTTCCTCCGCATGCTCAATCCCTGGTACTTGGACTTGGACTGGCCGAAAGATACTGGGCTCTTTGCCATGTCTTCCGCAATGCGATTCTTAGTCGACAAGCCACTGGAACTCTTGATGGGGTAAGGAAGTAGTTGAGTTTTTCCAGGGATACGGCGATCACTGCCAGTCGCCTGGTTCATTGTCTGATGGCGGGAAGAAAATGGATTGGTTTGTGCGTTGTCAGAGGAGCCTTGTATAACTGAGTGGGGCGCTTGCGTTTCCGCCGGTGACTTGATTGTGGGGCTGTTTGCCGAGGGCTTCGAGGGACCGGGTTTTGGCTTGCTCGCGAGTGTGAGGGGCGGAGGTTTGGTGGTTGCGGGTGACGATTTATTCTGTAATCCGGGATTAGTCGGCAGTAAGCCCACGAAGCCGCGAGCAGGGTCACCTTTCTGGAGGAAATATCCGTTCCCGTCGTTCTCTTAGCTACCTTGTTCGAGACAGTCCTTACGGGCTCCTATAAGGGCGCGTCAGATATGCCCAGGGCGATTGTAATGACCTCAGAGCAATCACATCCGGTTTGTGTTTCTGGGGCTGCAAAAGACCTGTTTCCTTGAAAGTCGCCGGACCTCGGAAGGATACCGACAATGGCTCGTCATCGTCCGAGCTATCGATAACCTGGGAAGATTTCCCCACAAGCTCCCGAAGCGGCATGTCGTCCTCGTCGGACTACGTCATTAATTCAGCCATTCAGTGGGCAACTTCAGTATCACGCACACCACTCGAGACTGGTTCTTGGACTCCTCCCAGGGCTGCTCTCTCTTCTGTTTCCCGAGTTTCCTTGAAGGTTTTCTTTTCCTTCTCTGATATACATAATCAGTTAGGTACACACCAGGCAACACCACAGCAGGTACACACCAATCCATTGCTTTCTCGGGATAACCTCGGTCCCTTCGCGTGTTTTCTCCTTCTTGTGTTCGCCGACCTCCGTCCAGAAGCTGTTCAACAAGCGTTCACAGTCATGAAAGTTCTCGGTAGGCTCCCAACTAAAATCAAGAAGGTTCACTGGGCGTTGTGGGGGGGTGGAATGGCGGTATGCCATACCTGTTCTCGGCATCGTCGAAACCATACCACTGTATTCGAAGGTAAGCTGGACGTAATCACAGTGGCAAATATGAGCAATGTACCTTCACAAGGTACTCCTGGACGGATATTAATGCACAACGTGAATGAAAGACGGAACAAGGGACGTACCCATTCGCCATTGACCTTTCGAGTGGCCATGATGACCTCTGCAGAGACTCGATGAAGTTCAAGGATAGACAAGACAACAAAGTAGGCTTGCCGACGGAATACTCAATCTCTTCAGGTGACTCGGGTGGCGATGGTGAACGTCTCTTCTTCCGTTTGCCCATTATTATGAAGGTGTTGAGGTCACGAGGAAGCGGGGGAAAGGTCGATCAGGATCACCGTTTCTTTATCTGCAACCGACAATATGACCACCGCACAGCAACCGAAGTCAAAGTCAAAATCTAAGCAACAAGAGGCTCTTCAATTTTTGGATGATCTCGACTCTCTCCCAGAGGCTCCTCTTCTGACCCAGCCGGTTAAAGCAGGCGGGAAACAGCTGGAGGAGACTGGGGACGCATCTGAGGTCCTCGCCTTCATCGACCAAATCACCCAGAAGAGCTCCGAGCCTACTCGCACTACCTCCGCAATTCTCGAGCGACCACGTTCTGCGACTCCAACTGTGAGAAAGCCCACCGAGAGGGTAAAACTTGGAGGATCTTCCACTCCTGTCCCTGGTTCCATCTCCAAAACTCCTTCTCAAACGCACACGCCTCCTCCCCCTCCTGTCCAACAAGAAGAACAGCTCTCCACCAGCGGTGGAGGCTGGGGCCTTGGCGGATGGGGCAGCAGCGTCTGGTCAGGCGCGTCTGCTGCGTTACAACAAGCTAGATCTGTTGTAGATGAACAGGTTAAACATCTGCCTAACAATGATCAAGCGAAGAAGTGGCGCGAAGGTGTTCTCGAATACGCTAAAAGTGCAGATCTTGAGAAGATCACCGCCTTAGGTGGGTTTCCTCCACCTTGATGTGTCCCAGAAGGATTTCTCACAGCCAAAACATTAGGTCAAAGTCTTCAACGCGTCGGACTCTCTACACTGAACGATATTCTCAACGTTGTTGCACCCCCGATTTCCGAACATGAAGTGATCCAGGTATGGTTAAGCCACGATATGCAAGGTTACGATGGTGTGGAGTCTATTGTCTATAAAGCGTTTGCCAAGGTGCGCGTCTGCTGGGATTTCCTTCCAGTAGTCATACTCAGAGGGAGTTAGGTCATGGAACAGATAGAAGGGGGAGATCTCGTTGTAAACAGGGGAAACGAATCGAAACCCAAGGGAAGCGGAGAGCCGGACCCGAAGCGGGATCTGAACGCTGTGGATAACTACGACGCTGCTTTGAAGCTTTCTCAGGTATGGTAACTGGTTGAAGTACCAGAGATTGGACTGGTTTACAGTTGCCTGTAGGCGAACCTGGAAGATGTCATCAAGCGGAATCCTCAGCCCCCCACTGTTGATACTTCGACGACACAAAATCCCACCACCCATTCCTACGTCTACCTCCGTATCCAACCTTTCTTCTCATCATACACTCTCCAAGCCGAGAATTTACACCAGTCCCTCCAGTTCCTTCTCTATCTTTCCGATCCCAACCACCAACTCGTCCATTCCACTGTGACCCAGGGTATACCCGGAAAATGGTTAGATCTCTGGGACACGTACCCGTGGATCGAAGACCTTGCTGTCGAGGCTTTGAGAGTTGGTGTCGAGGTGCTCGGGCAAGAATACATCAGTGGTAGGATGGGATGGACTCTGGGCAAAGAGGAATCTTCGGAAGAGTCTGGTTCCGAGGAAGGGAGCTCAGAGGAGGAATAAACCCAGTCAGGGTTTTGAAGGCAGTTGTATCTTTATCATGTATTACGAGGAAATAATAACAGCAAACGTGTCTATTTTTTCTGTTCCTCTGGTTGGGGTGGGGGTGGGAGCTGTTTGAGGGAATCTGGTCGCTTCGGCTCAACGCCATCTCCAACCTGTTCCCAGGGGGAAAGAGCCTCGAAGTTCCTGCGTATTTACTTGAGTTATGGGCGATGGGTTGTTGGGGATGATACCGACCTGAACGCCTGGGTGAGTTGCAGTGGCTCGTAGACGACTCGTTTCCTTTCTTCATCGTACCGAACTTCGGTATAACCCTAGGATGAATCATGACTACCAGAATTCAGCCACTTGTACTAGTGTAAACTCACCGTCAGGGGGAAGTCCTTTCGAAGGGGGTGTCCCTCGAAGCCTAATCGAGGGTTAGCAGAATTCGCTCCGACATAGTACTGCCAAACGTACCATAGTCAGTAAGAATGCGACGACTAAGAAAACATCAGCAGCATAAATTTAATAGATTAAAACAACACGCACAGGTCTGGGTGACCCTCGAAGAAGATTCCGAACAAGTCCCAAGCTTCACGTTCATACCTAGGATAATTCATGTCAGAACACATGGTGAACCGCGATGAGAAAACGAGGACCAGTCAGCCCCTCGGAAAACAGGTACGGCACTAGGAACAGCATCTGCCTCTCCGGCATATGTCTTGAGGCGAATCCTTCCCGCTTGGGAAAAGCTGAGGAGATGATACACAATCTCGAACCTCTTGTCACGCTCCGGGTAGTCAGCACCACTGATATCAACGCAACATTTAAACTGGCATTGAGAGTGGTCCCTCAAGAAGGTAAGAACGGGGACAACTGCGCTCGGGGCAGCGTAGAGCGTCAGCTCGTCCTTATAAACCGAGAATTGTTGAATAAACTTGGGAAGACATTGCATGAGGTAGGTTCCGTATGTGTGAAGTGCTTCCGTGGTTTCAGCATGCTTGGCTATCGCAGGATTCGGGGAGGTGGGTTCGGAGAAAGGAGAGACGGAGGCTGCCGGAATATCGAGGTCGATTATAACATGATTTCAACGGACTGTTCCGAATCTTACCTTTGGAAGACGACGAAGAATGAATGTCCCTGGAATACGCGGGTAACGAGCGCAGGATTGAACGCGAAGAGAAGGCGGCCGCAGCGAGCTGACGGCCAGCACCACCAACGAGTCGTAGGGACATTGTCGAGGGCGGCGTTCGGAAGAGTGAGTGAAGCGTGGGAGTAACAGGACAACCAATCCCTTCCGGTCGATTCGTTCATGGCTACTGCTATCTTCGACGCCCTACCGTACTATGATAATGACCTCGAGGTCCACCCTGAACTCAAGGCCAAGGTTGAAAAAGAGCTAGCACGAGAGGGAAAACCGCCAACGACGCTGCACCCAAAGGTGCCTCCCCCAATCGACCTCTTCTCAGTCGGTACCTCAACCATTAACTCTCACGTCCTTTCTCAATATTCAACGCGCCTTCAGCAACGCCCGTTGTTAGCAGCAGAATTGGCCCGCGTTGAGGCAAACCGACCCATCCCACCCTTGGACACGACGCGCCACCAATTACCAGGACCCCTCAGTACGCCCGCGACGGAGGAGGGATGGCAGGCGGCGGTTAAAAATGCTCATGCTCAGCTTGAGCACCAACGGTTACGGTGCGTTGGTTTGTATGGTGTAGGATTCTGAGGGTTGACGCAGAGACAAGCCAGACAAACATAGCACTGCTGCAACAGTATGGTGCGAACTCATGGAGAGTGCACAACTACCTACTCGAGGCAACTAGCAGGCAGTTGGAGAAGACGGTCGAGGATCTGACACAGTTGACCACGGATTTGAACCGTGACCGTAAAAACAGCCAGGTGAGTGTCCTTTTGTTCTGACGGGATGAACACCAGTTGACAGGTGTATGATAGACCGCGTTTGGTGCGCAACTGACCGCGTTGGAGACAAGATGGACGGAACTCATCTCGAATGTACTCCAAATCGAAATGGCGAATGTAGCTCTCGAGGCTGAGATTGACCAGTTGGCAAAGAAAGAGGCTGAGCTGGCTATTTCGTGATTTTGTGTAGAATAGAAGATAACTATGACCGGTTGAACAATCCCGCATCCGCTGAACTCGCCGGAGATCTGACGCTCAGGCTTGACCACTTTACCTCGCCGCCAACCCCGCTCCGACAGAGGGGTTCGTTCTACACAACCACTCCGGTGAGTCTCGTCCGACACACTGAGGCCGGCAGCACAATCGTAACCCACTCATATCATAATCTCTGGCCACCGTCTTTTTTTTCACGATCGACGTCCGAAACAGAAGAGAGGCTTCGAACCTTGAAAACTCGATAACTGGCGTCTTGCGACGCGTATATGGCGAATATCGACACAAATAAGCGGGACTTGACAAAGTCTTCAGATGCAGGGTTCGTGACAGGGGACACGACGGAAGAGGAGTCCAAAGCCTCCGCACAACAAGTGACGGTATCTAAGGATGTACCATCCATGACAACTCCTCAGACATCCGCCACTCCAACTTCGAACGGCGGGCCCGCATCTACGACTGTCATGAAAGCGTCTCACCCGAAGAAGTTCAGTTCGGTGAACATTAACAAGAAGTTCCTCGAGAATAACTCTGCCACACCTTCCCAATCAAACTCAAACTCGACTTCTTCATCCACGAAGGTCGGAATCGTCAATCGTGAGTTAATGTGGTCCAGTTTCGATATGCGGAACGTAGGAGGTTGACTATGCGAGATAGCAAAGCCCGTTTCTCAGACATCGGCCACCCACCCACGCCTCATCACGACCAAATTGACGACGTCCACTCAACCGTCTGCTCTCACTGGCCCGGGGTGGTCACGGCCATCCTCTGTTACTCCGACCCCGTCGAGCACCAGCTCTCCTCCTACGACATCCGGTCAGGCACTTATAAATACGGCCTCACATTCCGCACCCCAGCTGCCGCATGTTGGCAAGGTAATCCAACCTCAGCCGAGGAGTTCACTACCTGGGAAAAAGGATCACTCTGGTCCAGTGTGGGGAGTGGTGAAAGGCTCTTCGAGTGTCTCAGCTCCAGACCTCCAGACTGAGTTCCCCACCGCAGCAGAGGTGGCCCAAGGTGCGCCAACAGTCAACCAATGTCCTAACGTCATTAATCACACCTCTATCAAGTTCGATCAGCTATGCTCTCCGAAAAGCAAGAAGCTGCTCAAACCGCCGCTCTGCAAAAGCAAGCGATGCGAGCAGAAGCTGACGCCTTCCGTGGGGTTCACTTGGACCCAAACGCCCACCACTGGGATGAAGTGAGTCTTCCACGCGCGGTACAAATGATTGACATCTAAATTTGTTGATATCAAGATGGAGGAGGATGATGATAACTTTCTGGCGGAGGTGATAGACTTTGGTGATGGCAGGCAGTACACTGTACAGCATACAAGCGAGGATTCCAGAACGGTACCAACTGAACGACCTTCGGAGGCTGGCGGGGATCAAAGTGCCGATCTGACAGTTGCTCCTAGCCCACCTATGCGAAAGGAAGATCGCTTCCGCGACGACTTCGATCGTAGTTGGCCACCTTCAAAGCCTCACCTGTCCCCTGTCCTTACGGATGCCGGTCCGAATGGCCAGTCGCCGTTGTCTCCCAATGGATCCTCGAAGGTTCTCTTCAATGAACGATCAAATAGGTTGGAACCGTATTCAGGGCGTCAGAGCTCACATCCCGGCCGGAGGGGCAATCGAGACGCCCAGTCACCGGTTGAATCTCGCGGAGCTCGAGATCTCCCTCCTCACACACCTCATTTACTACAGAAGCATGAGTCATCATCTCAACGGCAGCGGCGACCAGGGGATATGGAACCGCCCAGGCTGGACACAAGCGTTATGAGAGATGGGAAGAGTGGTTGGCGAGAGGGACACTCTCCCTCATCGTCAATTGCTTCTTCACACCCTCCATCGGTCGTCCATGGATATTCCCGGCGGTGGAGTCGAGATGAAGGTCCAGGACGTCGGCCATCCATGTCCAACGGACGCCCCTCATCTCGTGATTTCGTCCGCCCACCTCTATCTTCGACGATATCACCTTCCTCCCCGTCTCGGTCTTCACAGCTTCTGAGAGAAGAGGGGCCACCCCAGACGCATTCGCCGTCGCTTTCGGTCAGATCCCTATCATCATCGGCCCATCCTGCGATATCCCCTGCCATTGATGATGATGAAGTTCTACAAGCCGCCATGCACAATGCCGCAGAGCGTGCGAGGATCAGGAGACAACAAGAGGAACAGAAAAGGGAGAAGGAGAAAGAGAGGGCCAGGAAGAAGGCCGAAGAACTCGCGGTTAAGATGGAGGTACAGAAAGCTGAAGCTTCGGCAGCTCAGGTAAGCGAAGGGTGCCTTTTGCCCAGTGGATACTCATGAGTTGTACCAGATATCCCCAATGTCCACCCCGGAGATTACCAAACCTGTGTGGGGAAAGACTCCTTCTCTCGGTGGTACCCCCAGGGATGGAGCATCTACTCGCCCGTCGTTTTCCCGACGGCAACAATCCACCACGGATTCCGTTGCATCGCAATCAGACTCATGGAGAGCGCATGCAGCGCCATTACCTCTACCGCCCTCCACAACCACCACCAAACATAGACCGCTCGCAACCGACAATGACTTGGACTCCTTGTCAATAAAGGAGGGGGAGGATGTCGAAACTGTCGACTTCTCAGACTTTGGAAAACTGATCGGTGTTTCTGGAGAGACCCGAGACGAGCCAAAACCTATACCGCCAGATCCAGTCACGTCTCCGTCAGCAGACTTGGTTGATGCTCGCAATCGAGAACCACCAATACCATCAAAAAGTGATACTTCCCCTTGGAGGCGAAAACAAGAAGAACCTCACCCAGAGCCCGGGCCGGATGGTTCGAAATCAGGCACAGCCGAGCTGACAATCAAGACAGATGGACCCTCAACGCGCAACTCGGTCGATCAGTCTCATCTCACGTTCCTTCCTCCACAACGGTCTCCACGGACAAACACCTTCCGGGAAGCCTCAATGAATTCGCTAGATGATGCTCTCTCCCGGATAAAGGGAGCTCTCGATCACATACATGAGCCTCCACTCTCGGAGAAGAAGAGTGTGACCACGGAAAGCCAATCTCGTTCACAGCCACCCACTCCTATCGCACCCCCTCAGACCTTGAAGCCAGAGCCGCTCAAACCGTCGAGATGGTTGCCCCCCGCATTACGTCCCAAGGATCATGTGTCGAATCCGTTTGGCTTGGACGTCGAGGAATACGTGACAAAGCAACCCCTTCCAGCCCCTTCCCCTGAGGTGGTCACAGTACTTGTCCCTAAGGTCGGCGTGGCACGAGGACAACTGACGAGGCGACAGCTGGGTCTTTCGAAATGTCCGCCCAATGGTGTCCGATGGGATATCCTGACCTGGGACCCTCCAGTGGAAGGCATGAGTAAACGTGATTTCTCCTTGAATGAAGTACTGTTCCGTAGGCCAGTCCACTCCAAGGGGAAGTTCCGGCCCCGCGTCAATCTACCTCGATCGGACAACCCAAGGTTCAGGGGTTCAGGAAGAGGTCCATTGACTGGTGCTTTTGGACGTCCGAGAGGAGGGGATGATGTGCAGACTTGGCGACGCTCGGAACCTCTTCCAGAGGTGACCGAGGTGCCTGAGCCTGCCAACACTCTCGAAACCGTTAGTGTCTCTCCCCCACCAGTCCCACAGGATGAGATCAAGGTTTCCAAGCCTCCTGTAACACCAGCTCCACAGTTGCCTGTTGGAGGCAGCGAGACCATCGGCCGACAGAAATCCCAGAGGAAGGTGCTTGCAATGGAGGACGTCGCTTTCTATCGGACAAGAGCTGACGCACCGAGCGTTGAAACGGTGACAGCGGTATCGTTCACGGTCTCCAGTGAGCTTGACGATGGTTCTCGACCTGAGGTGCACGAAGAGGCGAAGCCGAGCGTCCCCGCCTCGGCCGGGTCACCAGCAACCCGGGTTCTGGAGCCCACTGTCGATTCTCCCGTACCCATGTTAGCCCAGAGTCAAACAGACAGCAAGAGTTCAAATGCATCGGTGAGAAACTAATGCGGTTCTTGGTGGTATACGCTCACATTAATGATCACTGTTCGGCAGCCGGAAACCGTTCCAATCACGCCACCACAACAGCATGCCAATGGGACTTGGACGAAGTCGCCCCTCACGTTCCGGATGAAGGAATCACCTTCTCGGGCCCCAGATCCAGAGCATCTCAAGATCGTGTGGTCGAAATCAGGGGGGAAGGACCCGTTGCCCTCAGTCAACTCGTTGGAGGGCATTGCGGATGATCTCACGAATGTGCCATTCAGTCTCCAGGATGTCAAATCTGAGGGCGGCGAGACTCCACCACCTACGGTACCCTCTCGGATGTCACTTTCAGAGGTCACGCGTGCGTTCCAACAGGTCCCGGTCAACAGCCATCACGCACCTCCACTATCGTCCTCTTTATCCCCTCAACCTGAACGACAGCACAACCCCACGGGGCAGCCTCATACTCAACAGCAGAGCAACCGTCTGACTTATGGGCCATCGTATTCTTCACCTCTGACGAGTCACTCTCCCGCTCCCGGACAAGTGGTGTACACGCAAGGTAGTCCAGTCCCGAGTAGGGTGATTAACGGCCATGCATCTCCATACATGCCTCCCCAACCAGTGTGGGTACCCATCCATCAAGGTCCTGGTCCACCTGGTCAGACTCCGGGATCGATGATGCGCCCCGTCCCATCTCCATTCCCGAACCAAGTGGTTACGTATCCTGCAGGCATGTACGGTGGACCCCCTCCTCCGATGACGAATGTCCCAATTCCACAACAACCCAACGGAGTACATCCCTCTCAAGGCCGGGGTCGCGGTAGCGTTCCGATGCTGAGCCCGATCATGGCCCCTGCAAACGCGATCCCTCCACACCAAGCTCACCCCGGAATGATGTATCCCCCGAGTCCTGCGATGATGCAACCACAACTGGGAGTTCCTGGATATCCACCGCATATGCAGCAGCACCCTGGAGGGAATGGTGGGGTGGGGCGTGGACAGATGAGGAATGGATACGATGGGATGCCTGGAATGCATGGACACCCTCCTCCTCACCCGCCGTCGACGCCAGGCCAAGGACCTCCACAACCTCTACATACGTACCCGATGTCCCCCTATCGACCACCTTGGTAGTCACTGCGTTGTTGTGTCAGTGATTTCTTGTCGTCGTCAAAGTTCCGCGCACAAGTCGATCTGTTTGTTTGCTCATATTCGATTTTCTTGATCTTGCCTTCGCTTTCCTCTCGTCTACATTTTGATATATGTTACGCCTCTCTTTCTCTCTCTCTCTCTCTCCTATTTCTCTGTTCGCCATCTAGCTGTCACCGTCGAGACGTTATGTTGTGTTTTCTTCTCGTGTCGCCATGCTTCGCATCGATTTCAGTTTACAGCTTTCTTCTATCCTCTCGTGATACAACTCGTTCATAAAATCGGTTTCTAAGACTGCTTGCCAGTTGAGGAATTTAATGTTAAAGTGAGTCTATGCGAGGATGCGTGCGAGTGACATGTGGGAAGTGATTGCGAGGCCTATGAGTTCGATGCGAGAAAGGAGTCCGTGAAAGAAATGCAAGTGAGAGGGAAGAGCGACTCTAGGTAAAACAAGCCCGAGCTATTTCTGGGACGTCGTCGAGGGTGGTGCAAGGCCATTGGCCTTGTTGTATCATGTCCTCCCACAGTGTTTGAGAACGGAACAAATCCAGGCAGGCGCGAGCAATCTCAAGCTAAATATGAGCGAAATAATAATAATAATCAACGACCACAAGTTCCTGCAACGATAGCGTGGGAGGATGGGCAACGATGATGTACTTACTGGGTGCTCGTAACCGTAACCTATATCCCTCCCCATGAATTTATTGACCAGTATTTTTAGAGGGACAGTTTGCGAACTTTTGTATCCCAAACTTTTTCGGAACGGCACAAAAGAAGCAACATCTCTCGTGTCTATTGCCGGGTGGGACAAACCCAAGAACTTGAGGGTAGCCAAGTCAGAGATCCGATACTTTTCAAGAGGTAGGCAGTAGGCGAACAAGGAATGTTTCCCAAAGTTTATAACCTACGATCACTTTGCCTTGTAGCAGCTCCTTGACGGACTTTCGAACGTCCCCGATTTTTTGAGCGCTGTGGAGGTGGTGGGGCCGCAGTCCCGTCTCTGAAGACCTGTAGTCCGTGACTGGCTGTCTGTATCGGAGTGACGTTATGGGAATGGAGCCGGAAACGAAAGATCAAAGACGGGACGGACGTTGGACGAACGAATGTATCGATCAGAACCCGTCCTTGCCAGTCGGTTACGCTTATTCGTCTAAAGTCCTAACCGAGTGAGACTCGCAAGGATAACGTGAGACGAGAGAGAAGCCGCACGCCAACATTGGAATCCTGCTGCTAGAGTTACAAAAGACCCATTGACACGAAGCCCCGAGAAACCTCTCTGGGTGTGGCACTCTGGCACGCAGAGGTTGGGGTATAGGGAGCTGTGTTTGTGGTGAGTGGAAGAATTTCTGGGGGACCGTCTCTATTGCATGAACCTCGGGATGAGTCTGACTGGAGAGGTAACAAGGAGAGGTCTGATTATAGGCTGGGCCAGTGTTATGAGGACTCCGAGGAGAGACAAAGCTGTCGGTCGGTGGGCAGTGGTTCCAGTACAGATGAGTAGTATCCATGGGGGAGAAAGCGAGTTCAAGACAACAGCCAGACGGTTTTTATCCCTGCCCGATTTTTTTTCATTTTCATTTTCCCGAGTTGCAACACCGGGTTCAAACAAAATAAACCTAAATCCGTCGGTCCATCCGATTCACTGCTTTTTCGCGAAGCTAGCCATCCCTTCTAACCCCCATTTGCTCATCATTGCCTTGTCCTATATGTTCGAGATCAGTACAACTCCACTCTCGCACGTTATCCAGTCGTACCTCATCCCAAGGGGAGCCTTTGCAGACGAGTCAGTCAGCTTACATCTGCGCAAACGAGGAGAATCGACTCACAGGGCGTCGTGAGCATCCGTTCGCCTGTGAACACTGCGTTTGCTCCCGCCATAAAGCACATCATTTGTTCAGACTCGCTCAGTGTTTGTCGTCCAGCGGCAAGACGAATGACCGTCTTGGGAAGGACGATCCTGGCAGTTGCAATCGTTCGAAGCACAGTAGGAAACGGTACCGGCTAAGCAATCCCATCAGCACCGTGAGCCAGAGCAGAGCACAAGAGTGATCCGATTCACGTCATTTTTTTCGAGAGGTGTCCCAGGGATAGGGACCAGAGCATTCACCGGGAACGATTCCGGGTGTTCAGGAAGGCTACCAGATGTCTCATCGTATCAGTCGCTCCTTTCAGAAAGGGTGAAACAGGATGACAGTACTTGGACAACTCCCAGATCAATCCGATTCGATCACCATCCGTCTCCCCCAGACCCAAGATTCCGCCAGAGCACACACTAATGCCCGCCTCGCGGACTGCAGCAATGGTATCTAACCGTTCGTCATATGAACGAGTGGTAATAACCTAGATGCATTGGGTCACCATAGCCTCTCCGACCGGTCTTTAGCCTGCTCTTACTTTGGGATAATACTCCCTTGAGGTATCAAGGTTGTGGTTATAGGCGGTCAGACCACTGGAAACCATGGGTCAGCGACGACAATTACGGGGCAAATCCTCTCTACACTTACGCTTCTTTCAAACGCCTAGCTTGTTCCGGGGTCAACATTCCAAGCGTGGTGCATACCTCCATGCCCATCTCTCTGACCTCCCGAACCATGGTTAAAATACGCTCGAACCCGCGCTTCCGTCCCGCGAGATCTCTCCAAGCGGCGCCCATACAAAATCTCGTACTCCCGTTTTCCTTGGCCTGACGGGCGGCCTTGAGGACGGGTTCAATATCAACAAGCGGGGATGCCTTGGTTGCAGTCGTGTATCTCGAGGACTGAGAGCAGTAAGAGCCTAGATAGTCGCAAGGTTCATTTCATCTTGTGTTTACGTCGATCGGCGGTAGGTGGATATAGACGAAGACATACAATCTTCAGAACATCCACCAGCTAAAGCAGATGAATGGGAGGGTTGTCAGCTATGCCGATGAATCGAATGCGGCACTTGTATCTGCAACTCGCTTTTTATGTTCATCAGCGTACAGAGCTGTATTTTAGATGGATCGTGGTGTTGCCTGTGGACCGATGCGGACCGGAAGACAAGGTCGAGGAGAGGACCGTTGAAGATCCCCTTGACCTCGTCCCTCTTCCATCGCAGAGGAACAAAGGCGGGTTCGCTTGGCTGAGGCCGTACTGCCGCCGCTGCGTGGGTCGCGAGTGTCCGCGAGGGATTAGAGAGACGAACGAGAGACTGCTTGAACATGGAGAGCAAACTAGGGATGGAGCTTCGGGGATTCGGTCACAAGCGTCCAACGATTTGCTTATCGGCTTCAAGGGCCAATCAAAACGCAGTCTTTTCGATTCCTGTCGGTGGGTTGTGCAAAAATTACAGAAAATTTGTGTGGCTACGCAAAAACCATGTCCATTTAGTAACTGGAAAAAAAATACTCCTCTCCGTGTCCTGAAACCTCGCCCACCTCGCAGAAACAGATACGAACGACATTCACCTTAGCTCAGCGGCTAACGATCAGTTTGATCCATTTGCCTAACAGTTTACCGATCTGTGTTCGGCGGGGCGGTGACGTCGATTGGCGGTTGTTGTGACCTGTAAACCTAACGCGAGCGGAGCAAACGCGAGCAGACGTTAGCATGGTTGTATCGACCTCGCATAAAAGTAGCAAAGGGCCTGACCCCCACGGGAACGGTTGGAATTCGGTGGCGACTTGCGGTTATGACGTTGTTGCTCCGCAAGCGCTTGAGCTTGTGTTGATTGTTGCCTGTGGAAGGTTTGCCACTGCCGGAGGGTGTATGCAGCGAGTTCTTGTGAATAGCGTCTCTTTTTGTTCTCGATGGAGTCGATGGAGGATGGCATAACAGAAAGGGATGTGTACCGAGAGGTCGGGTAAAGCTGGGGTCGAGTAATCGTCTGGTTATTGATTGAAGAGGAGAATGCAGCAGGACCTCGGCCATGTTTTTATATTTCACCCCTTGAACGAGGACGTCACGATGGAGCAACCGGGATGGATCCAACGCACACCCCCGTGATCAGTTCGGAAGTACCTCCCAGGTTGCCTGCACTCTAATCCAGTTCGCCGGGTTCCATGCTAGAAGCGCCCACACGGTTCCAGACGAAACATAAGTAAGAAGGTGCTAAAAGTCTGAGGAGTTATATTCGGATTCAGATACAAACGAATCGTGGTACATGCAACTCCGTGACACGACCACCCATGCGTATACCTATTGTATAGGCTTGTCTCCTGGCCAACGGTCTCGTCCATAAACCGGATGCCTAGTATTTTGATTGCCCAAGTGCAACATCACTGCCTTTGAAAACGAGCGTGGACGGTGCAAAGCCGAAGCTCTCGTCCGTGATTTTGACGTCCTGAATCCAAGGTGCTCCAAATTAACCCGTAGTTTATGGTCAAGATGTGGGAGAGGTTATACCAATTCACCGGCGATGACACGAATCTAGAGCAATGGAACGATCGCAGGTTAATCGAAAGGGTCCATGCATCTGGCGAGAAACGACGAGCTCACCATAGACCAGTGATGGATGGCGTGCAATTCGCAGAACCAGAGCTAAACGGCCAGAATCGTGAGCACAAGAGGGTATTATATTGAGGGTGTGGAACTTTGCATGATTTGGGAATAAGCACGTCGAAGCACTTACCTCTCTGCCAAACGTAGTTTCGAACACCTGGGGGTATGGAGTTACGGCATTAAGGGTCAATATTTCATCGACCAGGGCTTGGTTAGGAACAAGTTTCTCCAACCTCCCAAGCGTTTCTTTCAGAGCCTCCTTAGCGGCCACCCTGTTGCTCTCCATCGGCGTGTTTCGCAATCGGATGTCATAATTCACCACTCGAGGAGGGGTAGATTCCAATGCATCCAACAGCAGCGTGTAGTGGTCCCTCGCGTGTCGAAGGTGTTTGCCTTTAAACCCAGAACGAGAACCGGATCAAATTATGAATCCCACCCAGTTGCGACTGTTAGACCATACCGATTGTGGATCCTGGAAGGTAATTGGAGTCCCCGGTTAACTGTTCATCCGACTCGAGGAGATCAACGAACTCGAGAGCTTGCGTGAAGATGTGTCTTGCTACAATTACCAGTCGCTCCAAGGAGTCGGCAGATTTTTCGAACGTCATTCCAGTGGTGGCAGTTGGGGAGATGGTCACGTCGGCGTTGAGGTCTTCCGCTCACACTCCCTGTCTTATAAGTGACAAGGACACCGTATCGGCCTCGCCGTTGCAGCGTTTCATCGTCGAAGCCACTCAACCGTCCTCGTGTCCTCGGGCGGGTTTCACAAACGCATCAGAAAAAAAAAACCCCTCTGAACAGTGCATTGTTCGTCAGCGCTGATTGGCACTAAACAGCACTGCAGAATCAGCGGAGGAAAAGTAAATACGCGGTAGCCCCGACATCGTTCGGTACCCACCGGTACTGGTTTGTACTGGTCCCGGTCAGCACTCGTCTCGTCGGCGGTTCCCGCTTCAGCATCCGTCAACGATATGTCCCTCATCTAAATTTCGGATAGCCCACTGTAGAGAATGTACACGAGCGACTCGAACTCAACGTGAGGATGCTACGCTATACTCTTCCAGATCCATAAAACCCAGAGAGGGTCGAGAGACCTATGGCAGCCCTCGAATATTATAAAACATTCGATTCGCAAGCTGTCCATCGTCGTCGGTCTGAGGTTGTTTTTGAAACAGGCGCCAAGTATCCGATCCACGCGCTTTCCTTTCCTCCATCTCATCCCTCCAACCCACAATGCTTGCCTCCCTGCGGAAAGCTGCCTCCATTACCAGGGTCAGGATGGTTTCGTGCTTGACTAACGATTTGCTGACGCGTCGTTCTTAGGTCGCTTCTGCCAGCCAGAGGCGATTCCTCTCCATTCATGAATACCAGTCTATGAACCTCCTCAACTCGGTATGTTGTTAGCGGAGTCTCCGGAGCGACTCAGTCAGACTAACCAACTCTCGGTCTTGCATAGTATGGCATTCCGACACCAAAGAGTATCGCCGCAAAGTCACCGGAGGAAGCTTTCGAGGCTGCCAAACAATTCAGTCCGTCCCATTCCCCCGAATCCCGAGACTCTTTCTGACCATGCAACCGATGCTTTTAGCCACCACCGGATCCGTCATTAAGGCGCAAGTTCTTGCCGGTGGACGTGGAAAGGGTCGATTCGACACTGGTTTACAAGGGGGTGTACACAAGGTTGAGAGGTATGCTCTTCTGGTCCAGTGGCGCATATAGAGACAACTTCAAAATGTATCTATAGCCCTGAACATGCTAAGGAGCTCGCTAAGCAGATGATTGGCTCAAAACTCATCACGAAGCAGACCGGCGCTGGAGGGAGGATTTGCAACGCCGTACGTGGCATTCCGATGGTGAACCTCGAGTCGAGACCAATTCTTTTGTACAGGTCATGTTGGCCGAGAGGCGAGATCCCACACATGAGTATTACGTTGCCGTCCTGAACGATCGTGCCTCGGAGGGTCCTGTCCTCGTTGCCTCCTCCCAGGGTGGTATGAACATAGAGGAGGTCGCTGCTAAGGACCCCGATGCAATCATCACCACCCCCATCAACTACGCCAAGGGTTTGAGCAAGGAGGAGGCTCTTAAGGTTGCCGAAAACCTTGGCTTCAAGGGCCAGTCTGCCAACGAGGCTGCCGACATCTTCATCAACCTCTACCGAATCTTCAAGGATAAGGATGCCACCCAAATTGAGATCAACCCACTGGCCCAGACAAGTGACGGACATGTCCTTTGGTGAGTTGCTTGAAAAAATCAGAGCTCGTCCGAACATAGACATTGACCTTCTGCGATAGTATGGATGCCAAGTTCGGATTCGACGACAATGCTGACTTCCGCCAGCAGGATATCTTCAGCCTCCGCGATATCTCCCAGGAAGAGCCTTCCGAGGTTGAGGCTCAAAAGGCCAACTTAAACTTCATCAAGTTGGATGGAAACATTGGATGCCTCGTTAACGGCGCTGGATTGGCTATGGCCACCATGGATGTGCTGTCTCTCCACGGTGGCAACCCAGCCAACTTCTTGGACGTCGGAGGTGGAGCCACCCCTGAGACCGTCAAGAAGGCCTTCGAGATCTTGATCGCTGACCCCAAGGTCAAGGGCATCTTCATCAACATTTTCGGTGGTATCATGCGATGTGACTATATCGCTGAAGGTGTCATCAAGGCCACAAAGGAGCTGGAAATGAAAATTCCTCTTATTGTCCGACTTAAGGGAACCAAGGAGGCTGAGGCTAAGCGGTATATTCCACATCCGATTAGATGTTTCACGTCGTTAACGTTTTGTCCAGAATGATCAAGGAGTCGGGTCTGAAGATCATTGCCTTCGACGGGTTGGATGAAGCCGCTGAGGCTGCCGTTCGCGTCTCCCTTTAGATTTTTGAATAGACGACCAACGTTTAATACCTCTGTATATCTTTCGCAGCATTGGGCTTTCGAACCGATGCCTGCGCGTGATCGAAGATTCAATTCCAGCGATCACACTGAAGTAGCTCTTACATTTGAATTCCACATGCTCCTGGGGACCTCGAAACCCCATACAACGACGAGAAAGTGGCCCTAGACGGTATATTTCACCTGTGCCGACAGCTCGCAATAGGATGTTTTCTGTGGATCTCCACGGTAGCAACCGGGGCTCTTTCCAGCGGATGGAAATCCCATGGTGAGTGGCGAATTCCACGACCTCCACTCGCCACGAGGTTGCAAACGTGTCGTACCGAAGAAAAGCAGCGTATGGTAGCTTCCTGTCTCTCAGGGTCGCAGGTGTTGTTATGGCCGTACCACTCGGACCTACCTATTGTCTTTGGCGCCACCTAATTTTGAGGCACACACTCAGGCAAGGGTGGAATTAAGTATCACCTTTTAAAACACAGTGTGCAACAGTGCGCACGCTTACCTTGGACGGTTTTGTCGGGCCAAGTTTGACCGTGGCCATGGCCATGGTCCGGCCACATTTTTGAGGACCATGGATCATGAGACAAATGGGTGGTATATAAGATGGTCTTACTTCCGCCATTTCCCCCTAATTCCCTCCTCCTGCCACCACAATCGTCAAGACCAGGTCCACCCATCACGTCCCGTTATGGGCAAGACACCACCGGACATCATCAGTAACAGGTGCTTCATCTGCGAAGACGACGAGAGCAGGCCCTGTTCACCAGCCCCATCGATACCCGACCTCGATATTCAGTTCTCAGACGCAGAGACGATCGTCGTAAACGAATTCCTAGAAGACGTAGGGCTCGCCTCGGTCGAAGTCCCCAGACACATGATCCCGCACTACTTCGCTGCCGAATACGATCTGAGAGGGCACGCGTTGTTGGATGTATTTGAAGATCTACGAGTGCAAGCGACGTATTTCCCCTTCATGCCGGTGAACTACATCCATTGGCTCGACTACGCTATCCCCTTGTCGAGGTTCTTCTTCGTCGATGAGAAGTGGATTTCGTGGGGGAATGCTAGGCGTTGGGATCAGGAGGATCAGAAACAATACGAAGAGTGGGGAGCAGAGGAGGGACGCCTCTCGATTGACACCGAATCTCTAGACACTCGAGAAAACCGCTCATACGACCCTCCCTCTCCATTCAAGCGGCCGTCCAGGGTTCCCCTGGGGCTATTCTCCATCCCTTCCATGGAGGATACAAAACGCCGTCGCACGATCTACCACGCTCGACCACCTTTGATCAGGGCCAATGCCGCTGTGGGTGATGAATTTGGGAGGGCCAAGTGGAAATCCGCGTCTTCATTATCCTCTGCCTCGGGGACGTCACGATTCACTCGTAAAGAGTCCGATGATACCGATGGCTCTCGACGACTCTTCCACATCCCCGCAACTACGAAGCTTGAAGACATTCAGGAACGCCTCAGGAGGGTCTTCCGCGCTGCAAACTGAGTTTCGCAAATTGTCATTTGTATATCGTATGTTGTATTAGTTCGACCCACGCCCGATCGACTTGTAGCGATAACCATTTCTAAACACTTAACCCCCTCCCTAGTCTTTTACATACCCTATTTAATTTCGAATCGAATTCGCATTCCCTGAACGTTCCAACGTTCGACCTTTGATAGAAGAGACGCGTCGCGTGCAGGTCCACCGGATCGCGACACGATCGAGTCCTGCCACAAGCGTGATGTCAGAACCACGACGACGATCAGCTCGGTCGCGGAAACCCCAAGCACCCGAGGAACCTCAATCTTGGCTTGCCGAGTCTTCTCTCACAAGGGCATCGGGGGCAAATGGGGACCTGGAAGATATCGACCTTGACGATGTCATGACGAATCCAAAGAGCAAACTGACTCGGATGGATCTAAGCGTGAGTGTTATAACCCCCCCTTTTTTCTCTCGAAGTTGTAGGAGAGATTAGTTGAAAAAGAAATACACAGGAAGAGATGTTCACTTTCGATACATGGCTATCCCTACCTCTTGAATCTCGGGTGGAACTAGCCAAGCTCTTGCCCCCGACCGCATTCTGCACCTTTATCCCTAGGATCGATCCTGCCCACCCGTCCGTCATGGGAGGCGACCCGATGGACATCGACTTGTTGTCAGAGCACGTCCCAGAAGCATTGGATTCTATGTTCTTCTCGGATTCGTACTTCCTCGCCGCATTGCGGACATTCCAGGATCACCTGCACAACGGGTGGTTGACCGAGGACCATAGAACGAAAATTAACAAATATCGCGCGGGGATCGAGGATGGAACCCTGCACGCCGCGTGGAAGGATGAAGCGTGGAGTCAGAACCAGGTGGAGGGAGATGCCGCCGGCAGTTCAAAGTCAGGCTCCATCCTACAGAGGTCCGTGTCTTCCATCCCCTTCTCGTAATGATCTTCTCCCCCGATGACTTGTGGTGGAGAACTCAGCTCCTCATTTACTTGCTTATGTAGGCAAACAACGAGAGAGATCAAGCTGAGTGATCTCGTCGAGGGTGGCTTCCTCGGAATAGGGGACATCCTCGTCTACAGACGAACTTTCTCCCTCATAAACGTCACAGTGGAGAAGGATGTCATGGTGAGCGGGTCTCTTTCAACAAAATTTCTCGAATGCCCCACCTTCGCCGCGCATAGTAATGACGATAAACCCCGTTCGCTCCAACAGATCGCTGGATGTGGTAGATCCTCCAAATCGATCGTGGTACTGGTTCCATCAGGGACGACTAGATACCTACCACCGGCCCTCGCGTCATCCTCAATACCAACTGAGGATCTATTACCCGACGACGACTCCCTACTAGAAATGACCATCACGACCCCTTCTTCACTCGAATCCGGTATCCTCGACACAGATAGCAGAGTCGATAAGCCTCAACGGACTAACGGTAACGCCTGGAAGTACCTCTCGGTGTGGAAGTTCCTACAGGGCGGTGGGACAGATGGGTTCGCCTCCCCGGAGAGAGGTGAGAGGCAAAACACGGGAACGTTGCACTACCTTCGAAGCTCTGTGTATTACGGGCGTTAATCCTACACACTCATCTCATAAAACTTGCGTCCAAGGGATCACTGGTTGGTGTCATGGCAGCTCCTACAATTCACCAGAACACACCCCCTCGAGCCACTCGACGTCACCCCTCACGGTGGTGAAGTTCTCGTATCCATTCTCGGTAATGGTTATCACGTCTTCGATCCTGATACCCCCCACACTTTCGTATCTCGCAAGGACATCGTGATCGATGTGCCTGGATCCTCGAACCGGCGCCAACAAATGGGGTGAGAAATAGATGCCCGGTTCAACGGTCTGGTTGTACAAATATAAGGTCCTGGGGCTTTGCTCCACGGTGACGACGGTCGGAGAGAATCACTTACCACAACCATGCCGACTTCTAGTAGTAGCCTCAGTCGCAGATAGGTGTAAAAGTCTGGATGTCCAAGCTCTTGTCCTTTTCGGATCGTGGGGTTTACCAAGGGCTTTGAGGCGCTGGGAACGTCATGAACATCCATCCCCAACGAATGACCGACCCCGTGAGGGAAAAATGCAGCGCTGACACCTGAGGCAATAATCGCCTCCTCGGAGTTCCATGATCCAGAACCGGGACTGTTTGGAGATTTGAAAATGCCCAGCTTTTGGAACCCTCTGACGAGAGTCTGGTGGCAGATGAGTTGGATCGCGTCCCAGTGGAGGCCCGGGCGAATTGCTTCGAATGAGAGACGTTGCATTTCGTGCACAAGCGTGTAAATGGTCTTGGCTTCTGGAGTGAATTTACCTCCATTGCCGACTGGCATCGTTCGAGTAACTATGAAGCAGGAGTTCATTATCGATCAGAAAACTCGCATAGCCGATAATGAGAACCCACTGTCGGACGCGTAGTTCGTCCACTCGCATCCCGCGTCGATCAAAAGAACTTGAGGAGTCAGTTCCCTCTCGTTCCCGTGTGCGAACTCGTTGCGGTTGTGGTGGTCATGAGGTCGGACGGGTCCCCACGAGAACTCCTTGTCGTTGCAACAGTAATGCAAAGTGGACGCTCTGGTCGAAGCGGCAACGATGGGAAGGTACGCTTGGTGGATGGACCCTTCCCTCCTGCAAGAGGCAACAAAGATCGCCTCGGCTTCGGTCTCTTTCTCGATCAGCCATTCACCGGGCAAAAGTGGTCGGGTTTCCCCTGCACCTTTACCTTTGGTGATTGCACCACGGACTGCTGCGCCGAGGACCCTCATGACGGTTTCGTGTGCGCGGGAGCTAATCTCGTTCGCCTTCTTGATGAGCTGCAGTTCCTCTGGCGTCTTTATCAACCTTGCTTGATGCAAGGCAGGGAGGAGGTACTCGTCCGTAACCTTGACCTGAGGCGATACAGCGGATGCCGTTAATTCCTGCGGGATCACTGGGAACAGTGCGCTGTCCTTGGGGAGCACATGGATAATCGAGTCGGTAGAGGATATGGTGAGGTCATGCAAAGCTTTTGCGAGGTTGTCCGGATGATCCACCCGATTCACTTCGTGCGTTTTGGACGCAACTTCGAGGGTGGGAGGTGGGACAGACCACATGATATCCGCAGGCTCGATTCGTGGAACGAACAGGTCGTGAGAAGCAACCGTCACGGGAGATGCTCCGCCACGGAAGGAGATTAATAGGAAAGACCCGGGAATTTGACATCCAGACAGGTAGTAAAAGTTGGATTCCTAGAATAACCCTCGTGAGCCCTCGTTCTGACGACGTAAAAGCAGTGATGCGCTACCTGACGGAAAGTCATCTCACGATCGGTGTCATTCCTAAGAACAAGGGTCAGTGTTGGCGGGGTTCACTCCAGGAATGTTGATTCCGAAAGCGCTCACCGGAAAGGAGTGACAGCACCAGCAAAGAGGAAGATGTGATGCTGGATCAGTCGCAGGTCGGTTAGCGGGTCATGAAGGATATGATGACTACGTACCTTTGTCCTATCTTCCTCCGAAAGAAGCACAACAAACTTCTCCAACGTTCGTTGTAAGTGTTTCTTCACTGCAAAGCGTTCAGAATCCCACACGAAACATTGGATCTTTGGGATGGGGCTGACCTGGGTATACCATAGTGGTAGGAGTTCGCAAGTATAGCAAGCGCGCAAGTCAAGTTTCCCACGATTGCTCACTCATCCGCCTTTGGTTCCGAAAGGTCACACAAGGGAGGTCGCGGATGCTCTTCCGCCCATCTTCAATCCTCTACCGCTCTTCAAATTCCTGGATATCACGACAATCTCGCGATCCATACGTCAAAAAACGCGTCTCGGACTCAAACTTTTATCGTTCCCGTTCCGCATTCAAGCTGGTCGAAGTTAATGACAAGTGGAACATCCTCACGCCGAACTTGCATGCAATAGTCGATTTGGGCGCCGCTCCTGGGGGTTGGAGTCAAGTGGTTTCTAGGACTTTGGGATGGGACTACGAGCAAGGAGTGGACGGTGGCCGTGATGGGGTTGAAGGGGAGGAAGAGGTCGACGACCCTTTAACGATGTGGGAAGCGATCAAGGATTTAGGCTTGGATTCTCCTGCAAAGAAAACCTCTCCTCTAGCAGGATCCGGGATTAGGGAAGACACTCATCCCACTCCTGGTGTCATAGTGGCTGTGGACAGACTTCCTATGAAACCCATACCCGGGGTTCTCACCCTCCAAGCTGACTTCCTCCAACCCTCCACAGCGAGCGCAATAAAGCGAATGCTGACCACACCATTTAATCGGGATGGGAAAGCAGACCTTATCCTATCGGATATCGGCGCGAACCAGACCGGTAACCGGATTCGCGACGTGGAACAAAGTCTGGAGATATGCCACGCAGTGCTCCGATTCGCAAGGAAACACCTTCGGAACGACTTTGAGTTGACTAAGGGGATGAGGGATCGTGAAGGCGTTCTATTGTACGTTGTTCTTTCTCTGGCTTTCCGTTGCCTCAGGAACCAAGAGCACTCAATATTCAATCCTCGTCTGTGCTTTCGTAGGCTAAAGCACTTTGCTCATCCGGATATTGACGAGTTCCGCAAGGAACATCTCAAACCAAACTTTTGCGAAGTACATTATCTGAAACCAGGTTCCAGCCGGTCCGAGTCTAGCGAAGGGTATTTTTTGTGCCGCGGTTGGCGTGGGGACGATAGGTTCGGGCTTCTGTGAAATATCCTTGGATGTGCGCTCTTTCGGTTCCGGTCGTTACTCGGTTCGATCAAGTGGTCGCACTGGCCTTTGGAAGAATGTCCGATAGAACGAGGGTCCTGTTTTTTAACAACGTAAATTCTAGGATAGACCACTCGTATATCAATGGGTAATCTATAGCAGCGGAAGGCTGAACGATTTCCCGGAGCCAAGAACCAAGTCGCAGAGAGCACATGCAAGTTTCACGAGATTCAGAAAAACCAAGGCAGAGATCTCAAACAAAGGTTGTTAGCATTCCTCCTAGATTGACCTAGCTAAAGGCTCCGAGAGGTAGAGGTAAAAAATACTGGACGACACACAAAGCGAGTTATAAAACACAAGGTAAGGCGAGTCTCAGACGAAGCACCAATAGTTATAAATGTGGAGGGGAGAGCGGAGGAAGAACCCGAAAAAGTATAAACCCGAAAGTCAAGCCCTGATGAGGAAAGTGGGATGGGGGAATGTGCGCAAACGAGCGTGCAAGTCCGATTAGAAACGAAGGTGAGTAAGATATAGATGTGATGTTGCAATGCGTGCGAGGACGTTTTGATGAGTGTAATGGCTACAGAAAAGATTAGAAGACGTTAAGATGCTACAGTAGGTGTTTTATGGAAAAGTCCGAAACGTTGTGAATGGCGTGTCATCAGGAGGGGGACGTGTGATGTATGCCTTCGTGTGTCGACTGCGATAACCGGTTCTCAGAAACGGGGGTCGAGAGATTCGTGGGATCGTCGAAGGGGTATTAGGGAGAGTTATGCCGTTTAGCAGCGGTCCGAGCGCCAGTTGGCGCTAGTGGCAGAAAGGGGCTTGGAGATGGGGGAGGAAGTGGGAGATTTAGACTTGGTGGGACCAGCACCGAGCATAACGCCGCCGGTAAGGACAGTCGTCTTTCCACCATCGTAGTTAGTCACTTGGGTCTTGGTGTTGTCGATAAAGACCTTGGCGGCACGGGCCCGTTCCCTGCGAGACATCTTTGGCTCGGAAGAGTCGGAGGTGGTGAGGGAGTCGGTACTCTCCGGGTAGGAGAAGACGGAGGAAGAGGAGTAGGAGGAGCAAGAAGACGATCTGGAGTGGGTGGAAACGGGAGAGTCGTTGGTAGACCTGTCGATGGAGGAAAGAGAGTCTGCGGAGAGAGGGGATTGGACGGGAGGGAAGTTGGTCTTGATAGGGGTGATCCATGTTGGCTCTCTGACGTGATCGGCGAGGATAGCAAACAGTTCGTTCTCTTCTCGAGAGTCATCTTCGAGTAGCTGCTGAGCGAGAGTCTTGCTCTGAATAGACAAGGTGGCCATCGCGGGTTTCGTACGAGTCGTAGACTTGACAGTAGGGGAGGTCTCTGACCAGACGGTGAGACACTTTCCGACCTTGTTACCGGCAGCCCAGTTTCCGAAACGGACGGAAACGGAGCCGGGATCGATGAAGAGGTCGAACTCGACTCCGCCAAGGAGTTTGATCCACTGGGACCACTCGACATTGGCAGATTCACATGCCTTGTGAACAGGTCGTGGTGGGAGAGAAGCGGGGGAAAGGGTGAGACAACGACGACCAGAACCGCGAAGGGGATCCTCAGGACACCAAGTAGAAGAGTACTGGGCGGTGAGGTTAGCTTCAAGAGCGAGTTGAAGCTTGATAGTAGTGGTGGCGGAGTACTGGACGATGAGGGGACGGGTGAGGTAGGCGATGGCGTGAGCGAGAGTGACAGCGATGGAAGAAGACATTTCGAAGGTGATTAAGAAGAGATGTAAGCGAGTGAGCGAGACAGAGGGAGGGTATGTGTGGGTGTGTGAGTGAGGTTATAAATCGCACAGCGATTGAAATGAAACTGATGTGTATAGGTGAGCGAGGATCTGGATGAAAGGCGACAAGGAGATAATTACCGAGAGGGGGAGATAGAGAGAGAGGGAGAGATAGAGAGAGAGGGAGAGATAGAGAGAGAAAGAGAGAGAGAGAGAGAGAGAGAGAGAGAGAGAAAGAACTGAGGAATATGCATTTGGATTTTTGGCGGGGTATTTAACCAGGGAGGGTGAATGGGAAGTGGAGAGAACAATAGCGATCAATTCCAATCCCATTGTCTATTGTCTTGTCTCCCAAAAAAGGAAATTCCCGCCCATTGACACGTGTATGCGGCAAGGCATTCGAAAGATATCGGAGAGTGCGTTGGAGAAACTGTCCCCTCCCTCTCCTCTCTCTAGCCAGACGTTATGATCACCTTCAATCCATCCCCCAACGAAACCACAATCCTAAACGTCCCTCTTCATGCTGGTCATCTCACCTTCACCGCGACAGTAACCACCGGACAGCTCGACGCTCGTTCGACAATTCAGATTTGGTCAGATATCCCAGACAATAGCCAGTCTCCTTCCATCAACCAAAAACAACAAGGCTGGTCCCCCCGTTCCTTCCAATTCCAAAAGAATACCTCCGTAGCTTCTCTCTCCATTCCATTCCAAGATTTCATCCACCCCTCCCGCTCCCAGTTTTCATTCACCTACCGCATTCTTCATCCCGACGGAACAATACAATGGCTTGGAGAGTACGGAAAGAACGGTTCTCTTATCGTGAACAGATACGATGATAGACTCGTTCTCTTTGGCGACTGGTCTACCAACAATCTCGGACATACCTTCACCCCCAAGTCAACCATCAAGTCCCCCCTCCAAGTCTTCAGTCTCTCAGACAAGATACAATGGCGTTGTTGGGATCTCTCTAACGGGTCCGCATGTTTTTTCTCTCTCTCTCTCTCATAATTAAATTTCCATCAATCTTACCTTGCGTATATCTTCAGAGCGCCCAGGTTATTGTCTGGCGATGGACCTTCCCGCATTCACTCCGCCCTCCTCGTCCCCAGTCAGCCGAAAGCGGCTATCATCCCACTCTCACCCGTCCTGCTTACCTCTCAGGATGTCCAGGTAACCATCTATCCCAACGCTCGGTCCGTCTACATCACCTCCCCCTCCCGAGGTGGTCTATTGTCCCTCCAAACCCTCTCACCCGACGCCCTTATCACCTCTCTGACCGTCGCCCTTCCGTCACTCATTTCCATCCCTGATCCCGATAATCGCCACGCTTTCCTCCTCGCTAATCCCGATCGGGCGCCTACACGACTCTTCGTAATCCCTTTGTCCGCCGACTCTTCGGCTTCCGCTCCGTCTACTCTCTCCCTCCCATTGTCCCCGATTCTCTCTCACGTCCAATTTCTTTCAAATGCCTCTTCCTCCCGCTTCTCCATCTCCAATCCTACACGTTTCATCCCAACTTCTGCCGACAATATTCAACTCGACGTCCTCGATTTCGGCGGCGCTCAGTTCTCCCTTTCACCCGTCTACGATCTCGTTAAACCCGATGGAGATGTTCGCCTCTCCATCATCAATAGGATCGCGAACCCGACCAATCACAGTCTGCTCACCCCTCCTCCGTCCCCTCCCATGAATGCTACAGAAACCGAGACACAGCCATTGCATTTCCCAGAGGACCATCATGAATCACCTGATCAACTGCCCGCGGTCCACGTTCATCCCGTTGACGACCAAACGCCTCAACCGATCGAACCTGACTCAACTTCCGGGCACTTTACCCCAAATCCAGGCGTCCAGGAACAGTTGGAGTCTGGCCAGACCACTCCCAAACCCCGACCAGCTGCCGACGGTTCCACCGGCCCCACCCACAACATAACTCGACCGGTCAAGCGAGGGATGACCAGGAAGCTCATCTACTTTGTGCTACGCATTCTTGCCTTCTATACTCGCATACTATCCAGGATCATTCTTGCCATCTTTGCTCGACTTTTCGCATCCAACGTCCCGAAGAGAGAACCTGTTGCCACTCCCAGAGTCAGGACCGTCGAGTTGGATTTCGATCAGGCAGAGGCCAAATCGACTTCCATGTCTCCACCCGTCCATACCCCTACCTTCCTCACTCCCAGGGCTGGTACACCGAGACGTCAGCGCAGTGGAGCTTCAACTCCCGTGCTCCTCAACGACGCTGTTGATTCCGTCGGTCAGAATGTCCCGGATGTCGCGGAAACCCTAGAAGCTGTTAACACGAAGATCGTTCCCGAGTTCGCCGCAAAGGTTGGAGAGGAAGAAAAACCCCAGGAGGACCTTGGAGGTTCATACGTTCAGGGTCCCAAACCTGATTCTGACGTTGGGAACGAAGTTTCCGGCCATAATGAGAAGTGGGAGGTCGTTCATCGACCTGGGGTCGTTTTTGAGCTCACCGCTCTCTCTTCTCCACCTTCCCCGACCGAAGGAGAGGCCCCACCAAAAATCAAGCCGATTCGAATCACTCTCGACGGAGAGGAGAGTGCGGTGAAAGAAATCAAGTTCCATCTCGATGACGTCGAGCTCACAAGTGTCAAAGTTGAACCCTTGACTAGCACTGGACAGGAGGGGTTGTGGGCCGTTGAGATTCCTAGGACGACCAGAGATCTCACGACCCTCAGGATTTCCTAACTTTCATGGAAGAATAACGTTTAGCCTCTGCCAAAGTTATGCCCAGATTTCATTCACAAAGTACCCATTCTATCCCATAGACGACTTCATTTTCTAATCATCCACCGCATCCTTGTCTGCATGTTTTCTACCTCATGTCATGTCGTCCTCCGTGTTGTACCTGCCCTCTACCCATTGTATTCGTATATCGCTAGGGTTGATCCCCGGCTTGGAATGTTCCTACCCTTTATCCCCATTTCTTTTGCGACGAAATGAAATCACAAGAGAGTTGCAAACTATGGGCCGCATAAACTCGTACATACATCCAATATGAAATCCTGAACAACGACCTGGTGGTCGACAGAGGTGACCACACAGGCCCAGGGCCGTTCTCAGTAGTACCCGAACTCTGCATGATCCCCCCGCCTTCCTCGGGACTCCCCAGGCTGGCTCGTACCAAGCGTCCTCGACACGATGTCGTCCAGTATATCGTGAGGTAAATCGTATTCATAGCATCGTATCGCGACCGCGTACGCAACTGCCCCACATGCCGTGTCAGCGAGTTCATTTCTCATATAAGATGAAGGTGTTTGTGTATGTCGGTGCAACCCACCATCCTCAATCTTGTGCAGCGATTCCACAGTGACGCGCTGCTTCTTCGCCAACTCCCTCGAGTGAGGTGTGAGGGTCTCAAAATCCGTCTTGCATTGACGAACGAACGTGCAAACTGCGTTCGCGGTGGCTCGACCCCCCTTGCGAGGGATAGCCGTAATGGCGTAACGCATCAGTTCACCCGTAAGGTCCGACACGCCAAGCAAATAGTCTTCGACCGGCAGAGGGAAATACTAAAATCGGCCACGATCCGAGAGGAGAACGCGTCATAATTAGTCACCGTCTGCTGGAGACAAAGACGTGCGATGCGCGTATTATACGACGCGTGAGATATGAAACAGGGAGAAGAACGTACAGGAGAACCTGATTCATCGGATAAACGGTCCTGAACTTCTTTCCAGGTGATGAGGGAATTGTAGGTGAGGTAATGCGTGAAGCTGAGGGCTTCAATGTATTCCTGAAGGCCAGGAGATACGACCCTCTGGTACCGCCAGAATTGGTCTCCCTCCAAATCCGGTTTCATCGTCGCGAAGAGTTGTTCGATCTGTATGAGCTTTGGACGTGCAATTTGGGCGACCTCTTGGCCGTTCTCAGTCCCCTCAGTCATAACGTGGTGGAGGTGGAAGATAAGCTTCTTTGAGAGATTCGTTGCATCTCGACTGGCCTAAGTAGGGATAAAAAGGCAGAGGATGGTTGGGGAGGGGAGTGGAAAGGAAATCAACGACGGGTTAGGTTCTGGTTGAACGGGAGTTGTGTGTTGACCTTGATCAGTTTCTCTCTCGTGTCTTGAAAGTTATCTAGCTGAGACCTGAGCACGTCGAACAGAGATAGTATTTCTTGCTTCGAGCGCAGACCGTTCCTGATCTCGCTCATCGTGTCGCAGGAAGGAGGAGGACGGAGAGCCAGATGATGGGAGGATGATAAGAATGGCAGGAAATACGTCCTGACCGCGCTCGGTTATCCATCTCGTCTCGTTCATTCAACAACTTCTTGCCCTCGCACCTCCTTCATGTCCTACGCTCCAAAGCCAGGATGTCCTATGTGTGGGATTGTAAACGTCGCATTCCACTCCCAGATGGATACTCCGTCCTTCAATCCTACTCCCCAGTCAAATAAGCCCGATATCCTTTGGAAGGACGACAACTTCACTGTCTACAAAGAAACTACGAATCCTGTGTCAAGCATAGCTCATGTCATCATCGCATTCAAGTCCGTTTGCCATCGTAAATTCCCTCTATTCCTTAGTTGATGGTTGCCTCTCTTTTATTCTCCGTCAAAAGCCTCCATGTTCCGTCTATATACCGGTTGGTGAGCCATGTCCGAATCTGTCGAACAAGACGATTTGGCTAAGTCTGCGAAGGCATCCGCAGATCTCCCTCTCCTACTAAACGTGAAAGAACTCGCCGTCCGCTTCCTCGACTATTTCTCTGCGGCCACTGCCCCACGCATACCCTCATCAGGACACCCTTCCCCGGCTGTGCACCCGTCTAAATTCCGCATTGGCTTCATCACACCTCCCTTCCGAGATACCAAAATACCCGTTACGGATCACTTACATGCGCACGCTTACGTAGAACCTGCCGACTTGATGGGTTGGTGGCGTTCCGTCGCCTACAGTCCTGTCGCCTGGTACCCTGTCGACGACCTGATCGCTGAAATCCGGTAAGTCACACCCATGTCTTGGTTAATCCGGTCAAGCGACGGTCATCTCATCTTTATCATTCCCATGCATTTATAGGGAGGAGACTTCCAACAACAGGATCAGATCCTCCATGCCGAAGAAGGTCCCACGGCCAATCGATCACGTCCCTACCGCCGGAGCACGGACCGGGCACGCCAACGGTGCAGAGACGACAGAGATCGGGCTAAGTGCCTCTGACGCTAACCTGGAGGATGGCGAGGGCACGCTATCGCCCTATCTTTCTCCCGGACCGTCTCGGGGTCCGTACAACATGGCACGCTTCTCGAAACCATCCCCACTGAACTACATGTCTGGCGGTCACGACTCCCCACCAACCTCCCCATCCTCCGTCCCGCTCATGCAGTCTTCGCGGATACCCGCAGTTTCGTTATGATATTGTCTTCTTTTCTCGTATTCTTTCTCAACACCTTCGTTTTCTCCATCCATCATTGCTGTGTCAATCTTCACCCTGGAAATCCCCCCTCCCCCCAGGCCTGCCTGGATCTACGTACAGCGTGATTGTGTACCCTTAGCGTTCTCTTCTCCAAGCCGCAAGATTTGTTCACCGGCGCTAACATATCGGAGGATAACTTTGGCACTTCCGCACTTGATCCGTCATGCGTTACGTCACGCTGTGTCGGAGGGGGATCCACATGCTTGGTTCGCATTTTCTCACGATTACAGGCACCTGTGCCCACAATCATTCTAAACTGTCATCATCGCATAAAGCGTAACTACAACACGAAGTGGAAAGCACTGTAGGGAAGAAACTAAGCAGCAGTATCATTAGGCGTCTGGTGTCCACGGTCAGTAACGATTAGATTCCCCAAACCTAAGAAAGTGCCCTTACAGTAAGAAGACCCGGTCAGCAACGTCGAAAGCGCAGAAAGCTGCTCCTCCGTGAACCGCTTAGAGTCTTCGTGCCAGGTGTCTTGATGCGTTTTCTTGAAATTGCTCGCACATTTTCGAACCGTGGTCGAGATCGGGACCTAACGGGTTTCAGGGACAAGGAATGGCTGACCGCAAAGCAGTTTTGATGAACGTACCGGATCGTATGTGTGTTCGGCTAGGACGTTCGTCAACAACTCCGGCATGAACTTCTCCACGGTGTACGGATAACTGTCGATCAGAGCACACACACCAAGGATAGCAGCGTGTCGTTGTCGGACAGCTAAATTATATTTTATCGATTTGCGATCAGCTGGGATTGATGTCTTGCGGAGTAGCCGCAGGAACCGATCCTAGATGATCACGACGATCAGTTCACCATTTCAGGACCATAGCGTCGGCGGTCCCGCCGTACCTTGAGCGCCAGGATGCTTCCACGCGGTGATAAACGAAGGATACCAGATAGTGTGCTGTAGATAGGGTGAGTTTGGCCGAGGGGTCCCAATCTAAATGTAAAGGAGCAGTGCGTACGTGGCTGCTTTCTCTCTGACTTCGACCACTTCATCGTCGAGGCAACGGCATACGACCTGATGGGTGATTAGCCAGATTCCGTAATGCGCGGTCACGATAATCCGTACCTCAACGATTTCCACGATCTTTCCCTCGCTGATAAGGGGTACCTGACGGAAATAGAAGACTGGTTTACCGCTTAGTTTTTTATTCAGCAAGTACTAGGAATGATATCAGGTCACCTTGCAATAGGGGGAGAACCTTCAGCCTGACTCTCCAAGACTGTAATCAAACCAGGGTGAGATGTGTCTCTGCAGAATATTCACCGAAACGCACAGGAGACGTCTGAATCGCTCTGAAGATTGAGTCGAGCATCGGTGAGACTAGTGACCGCGGTGGTGTCACGCCACACATCCTCACCAGGAGGAGGTCCGCACGACCGGCCAGTTCGTTGTTATCATTGACTAGGAATCTTAGTTCAAGTACCAACTGGTGGTTTAAATATCTAAACGGCCCTTACCTTCTGAGAAACGGAAGATCTCAGGCTGTGTGAAAATATTTAACGAAGATAGGCCAGAGTTGTACGAGTGTACGCACCATCAACGGAAGGATATAATCAAACGTTGACGTGGCGTTGGTATCGTGTAACAGCTGGAAAAGCCACACGCAAACCATCACACCAACACTTCGGGGACATCAGCTCGGCCACAGGCTAACTAGATCACGCATGCACGAACCGATCATAGGTCGACTGGAACGCTCGTGCACCAGGTAACCTCTCTTCCTTCCACACTTTGAACTTGGACACCAACTCTTCGACCCTCCCCCGATGATACGTTCCACGGATCGACATGATATCGTAGTCGAAGGGAAGCGTCCTACATTCCCTCACGAACGCTTCAGTGGTCGGAACGGATGGTTTTGGTCGGCGCTGGTGTTTATATTAGACCCGGAGAACCACAGTGGCTGACAGCTCACCTTCGTTTTCTCCGCAACAGCCAACATCTCTCCGATGTACGACCTCACTTCATCGTGTTCGCATCCGATCTCTGGCCAAGCACGCGCAATCATATCATCTGCCCAGGGTTCAAATCTCCAGCCAAGTTCCTCGTAGAAGGCGCGGTAGAAACAAAGGACTTGGGAGATGGCGAAGGTAGACTCTCCATTAAAATCAACTGAGTTGAATCCATCGACGAGTTGGTCCACCAATGGCTGTACCCTCCTGGGGTCCCGGTGGTAAAACATGTACTAAAAAATCCTTAAGAAATCACAGCCACATTAAACTTATGTCCACCCTGACCTCGAGGAAAGATGTCCAAACGGGTAGTGTATCCGTCTTAATGTTCTGCTTGAATATCTTGTTTATGTTCGGTGTGAACCAGTTCCAAATCTTCGCCTGTTTCTCGACGGACCAATGCTTAGAAGCTTAAAAGGTCACGTAGGTCGCAACATTCTTGTGAAGTGGCGCAAACACTTACCGCTTAGCATCCCCGCAAGCAACTCCGCAGCACCTCGTTGTTTGTCCTTGTCGGCGACAGTAATGTACTTTTCTACAACGACCTTGTAGACATCAAAGGGGTCATCTCCAAGTAATTGGACTGCGAGAAAAGTTCAGCTTGGTTTCCGATGGTTGTCCCAAAAAGCTTACAAAGTGATTTGACGGAGGAGATGTTGTCTTGAGTGAGTTGGGAAGATTGGTTCTCTGAGGTGTAATGAACAGCGAGTTTTTCCCAGAACTTCTTACTCCGGACCACCTCTCGAACAGCAGAAATCGCCGTCTGGGAGTCCTCATCCCACCTTTGATATGCTGGTTCCTTCAGGTCGGCGCCATGATAGACCCCGACGGCTTTATCCCAAGCGAGCCACCCGGTCAAGGTCCTCTCGAAATAAACTCTACGGAATCCGTGATGAGAGTCATAGCTACTGTCACGACATAATTGAACTCACGGCATTCCAGACGCGTCATTCAAATCAATAGGTGTTTTTAGATCCCTCAGATGTTCCGATGTGAGCGAGTGGGAAGGGTTGTCTATCTTGAGCGATTTTTTTAATGGGTTGCGGTTTCGTTCCAATACAAGATCGATGGGATCCACAGTCGTGGTGCGCAGTTTGATGAAACGCAAGATCTTCATGATAGCTCTTTGAGAATACTACAAAAGATAAGTAACTTCTTGTGAGGGCTACGGCACAACTTACGTATCGCTAAGCGTAAAGGGGTTATCAGCATCACATCGCCATTAGCGACCGAAGGGGAACGTACAATGGAGGGATGGTCATCGCCGGTCTTTTCGACAAAGAACTTGAAATGCGGAGCTGATATCGATCGATCCTTCCTTATCAACGTGCGCAGACAGCGAACTGCAACAATATTGTAGCGCCAGTGTGTCTTACTGGACTCTGCGATATCGAGAAGCATCCGGATCTAGATATCCAATTAGTGAAATTCTCTGGGGATTACCCTTCACGTACCAGCTCGCGATTCGCGGCATTCATGAGTTTGATCCGCTCGATCCTCTTCTGCCGACAACGGCCAACAACTTGAGTATCCTCAGGGATGGCAATTGTTTTCTTTAGTTCTGCAGCAGCGCAATCCAGGTCAGGGGAAGTGATGTCATAGATAGTATAACAAGGTTCGATGAAACTGTTTAGACCTTTGAATGCGTCAGTCACCTGCATACGTTAGAGAAGCAGACTTATTCACAGTTGTCTGCCATCGCGCTGACACACTCTTGAATGGAGGGCTGGAAACAATCAGTCAGCATCGCTCAAGGATTCGGGAGTGATGGTAAGGCACCTTTTCGTTGTGTTGACAACCGAATAGGTGTTTGGCAAGATCCGGCGCGAGCGTCGGTTCTACGAAACGAAGTTAATTCTTATAAAGCAGTCGGCCGCTTGCTTGTCATACCGGAGATGGCGTATTTTGCTGTGGTTAAGTGTGGATGAGGCTCTGTTTGCATAAGTTCGAAAAACAACATACCAAACACGGGAACGTTAAGAGCCCACAATGCGCCCTTCATCCTATCGTCCTCTGTACAGGGTTTGAGGGCTTTGTAGAATTTAGGGAGGCAACGTCGCCTAACTCCGTCAAAGCTCTGAAGTTACGAAATTAATATCGCGACCAAGAGTAAATGTTTTTACGACCGTACCGCGGACAGTGCTTCCAGCGTCGTCTGACTGGATTCCCGAACTGAATGGAATGCGACGCACTGGGGTGAGAATCGTTGTCGCGAACCTCATCAAGTCCATCCTTACCACTCGGATAATGCCACATCGACCATTCAGCTAGGTCGTCGATCAAAATATCTTCAAGCGGTCCACGTCGCCTTTCGATCGCGCTCCACCTGAGTCGGGCTGAGTGGTAGAACCTAGCCCGCCTGACATAGACAGCTCTCGGCCATACTTTCTGACCAGCATACTGCCGAGCAATGCTCATCTCACTGGTGTACCTCTCCTGTTGAAGGTAATAGCTAGGACGTTCGTTAGATTGATCCTCAACAGGTTTCTCATCGCTCACTTGTCCCTACTGTCGCCATACTCCAACATGTAGATTCTGATGGAGCGGACCAATGCATGCACAGCATCAAGCGTATTCTCTTCTCCTTGCTGACGTAGAGAAACAGAAGACTTGTGCAAAAATTCACCAAATCGTTGATGAAGACGAGTCATATACTGGTGTCGAGGATCAGATGGATCGTGCAGTGGGTAGCCAGCACTGAGGGGTTCGATGGAAGCAATCATCTCTGAGATTTCATTCCTTCGGGGAGGTTAGCAACGGTGACAGTGAATAAGAGGAGGATCCTACAAAATATCACTGGTGGCCACTCCTGCCTTGATGTCTGCCTCGGAGATGATTTCCCTGGTGAGAGTGGGAATGCCGGCGAAAGCGTTGCGAACGAAACATAGATATCTGGAGCAGTGTGGGAACGTGACAATGCAAAAATTCCGCAGTACTTACCGACAGAAGTCATTCCTCCATATCGCATCCCTCGTCACCACTTCTAGGAATTCAGCTCGACAATGCGCATGAGCAGAAATAAGGGACATACCATCTTCCAGCAAAGCTTCCAGCATTCCCAACGTTGGTTCGACAATGTCCCTGAAAAGTTCAAGGACAAACTCGATTTCCTCCTCGTTTGGAACATGCCACGACATCTGGGGGAATATCAGGGGAACGAAGATACCTGTTCGAGAACCTTTGTACCTTTATCTCGTCAGGCCGGTACAACTTTCCCCAGTGTTGGTGATGGTTTGTGTGAAATTCTACTCAAGATTGAAGTCTGCCTCAAAATGACGGGGAAACTTGCTGCGCACCTTCACTGTTCCACTCCTCTGGATTGACGAACCTGTTCTCCAGAGGGTAGGTATGTGACAGGGTGAGGAGCATGCTGGATAGAAGCTTCCCGCTCCATGCGTAGCCGCGTTTTGAAAACGTCTTGTCCCTGAGCAACCGAAGAAGAGATAGCAGGTCTTCCTTGTACTTTAGAAGCTACAGATCCGTTAGTAACATCGTCAGGAATAAACATGTAAATTCTACCGCTTTGCCGTCGCTGGTAAACAATGATGCCAATTTCAAGTCACAAGAAGGTACGCGCTCCATTCATTTGCAACTCACTTGTATACTGCACCTCTCAAGATGGCAAGATCTGATAGAAAACATTCAGTTCGACCGATAACCTTGAATTGTCGAACCGCTCACTCCAATGTAGCGTCGCGTCAGAAGGCAATGGAGCGGAAGACGTCGTCGTGGTCCGGAGCGAGCTTGCGCCATTCTCGAGTTCCGTCCTGATGTTCTTCTCGCAAGAATAGAAGAACTTGGCCAGTGTCTTCTCTGGGTTTGCATTCGCAACGCATTCAACAAGTTGATGAATAGCACGGACGGCATTTGACCGCACGTTGTTGCTCGCATAGTCGAAGATCATGTTAAGGACCATGTCGTAAAGGCTATCCGAAAGGTGAACGCATATCTGGCTGCAAGCACCGGAGACGGCATCGATCACTTGCACTGAACAATTGACATTCAACAAGACGTTAGGCAAAGGCAGAGCAATGGCCCCTACCCTCGGTGGCACCGTCCGCGTTGCCGCTCGAATCCTCGTCGGGCAAATTCTCCAACAAGAGAATAACTCGTCGAATGAAGTTTTCGATCCAGTCTGGAAGATCACCGGTTGAGTCCTTTAACAGCGCGTCTTCTTCCTGTTTGGAGAAGGTGCCCTCCATCCCAGGTTCGATACCGGCAGGGTAACTTTCGATGATGAAAACACTTCTGTCGATGGTCGTCTCGTCTCGTGCTGGGCTGTCGGCGAGGTCGCTCGTCTTGGCGCGGGATTCAGCGGTCAGATCTCCTAGTTTTATGTATTGCGAAACTTCACTGAGAAATGCAGTAGTGCAAAGCTGGGGGGATGATGAGTTCCGATAGGGACATATCAGGAACCATCCATACCGTTTTTAACGGGTCATTCTAAAGGGAACTTGAGTGATGGGTGTGAGTAAACACAGAGAGAGAGAGACATACAAGATCTATACCAGGTATTAGTAGTTGTAGGATAGGGATTAGGTATTTCGCTCCGGCATAATATACTTCGCGTGAGACGATCGCGGGTGCAACGGCACCTAGGGCTTTGATTACCGCGATCGTCCTTTGTGTCTGAGCAACCAGGGTAAGAGGAGTTCATATGGCAAGTAGGAGGAGCACAAACCTCCACTAGAGTTTCCAAGGAGGGAACCGCGCGTTCCAAGATCGAGTGGAGAATGAGGTCTGGCTCCATGACACTCATTGACTTGAGACCACTCTGGATGTTTGTGACGGTTGTCGAATCTTGAGAGAACATTGCAAGTAGAGCGACCGTTCGCAGGCACTTGACGAGTTCGCGTTTCATCTCCCTGGTCAACCGACGATGCTATCCACAGGAAATATCAGTAAATCCCTTGGGATATCAAAAGGTTCGTTTACCATTGGGGTCTTGCAATCCGATTGCATTTCCTCATGCCAACCTATACCATGGGTGGGTGACTATGAATGCGAGATAGTTTTGGCACGTACGTTTGTTAAAGTCATACACAATATACTTGATGAATGCGCTCAGCTTTTTATCAGTAGGTCAGCACGTGAACGGGACGCTATCGAGCAGGAGGGGCCTCACATCGGCCGTCCAGGCGCCTGAATTGGACGGATGGAAGAAACTTTCCACAGTAGCGATTAGTTTAGCAAGACTGTCCAGTGCTCTCGAACCGGCAAGATACGTCTTCGCCTTTCCGAGTCCGCCTTTGCCCAACGGGGCAGAGAGGTAATCTCCAATTGCACCCTTTCGAGCATCATGAGGCATGGGGGTGTTCATTCCAGATTGGAATGGTGTCAGCGCTGGCGTTGGGACATTGGAACCCGGTGTGGGCACACTATCCGGTGTCATGGAATAAACGATAATGCGTGCGAGAGATGCTGGTGAATGATTAACCTCGGACATGGCGCATGCTAACATAAAACTCACACATTCGCCAGCTCGGCTTTGGTAGTCTGTCCACCTCAAAGGTTGCCTGACTATCTGCAGAAGACCCTGTGTGGAGTGATCCAGAATCAGCCAATTGGATCTCTACAGCGGGGCACAGTCAGTAGTTGACGAACGTCTCAACGCCAGTAAACTGACCCATGGAGGCCAAACATTTGGTCATAAGGAAACCCCAGTCATATTCGGTGAAGATGCCGACGTCCTTGTAAAGGCCGCCCCAATAGGTACCATTGAACTGCAAATCTTCGTTCGGCCACTGCGGTCTGCTCTCGTCGTCCGAGACGGCGTCATCGGGTAGATCCTTGATCTTGCGTGGATCGCTTGCTACGGGGTCTACGTGCATCTCCGCCAGGCGGGCGAGAAACTGAAGCATGCGCTCATCGTACATATAGGAATTTACTGATTCCCATATTCGGAATAACATAGGGAGATAGGATTGAGGATGAGACAGTGGGAGGAAGGTCAGCATATAATATTGCGACGCTAGAATGCTCTGAAGGTGTGTAAAGAATGAGTGTTCAAGAATATGGGAGGCGGTCGTACATTCAGCTCAGTCCCGTTCACCCGTGGGACGAATATGGACAACATTTCCTCGATGGCGGCAGGATGAAAAAACCTCCGGACATTATCAGCGATAAACCCCATGTACCACGATATTTGGCTACAACAAACACGATTGGATTCAGGCACGTCTACGAAAAGGGGATGACACACCTGATTTCGAACTGCCGCCGGCTGAGGAAGAGGTCATTGTCAAGGACATTGAATAGAGGCTTCCATGGAAGCCTGAGGTCTTCGATAGTCAGCTTCTTCTTGGATCTTGTCAGGGCGTGGAGGCCATCTGATACCGTGGCCACGATGTGTGTCGGCATTCCGGGAAGGGTAGCGAGATGTAAGTATATACGGATCAGATGAATCCTCTTCTCCTTCGGAATTGGATACTTGAGCATTAACCAACTTTGGACTGGTATTAATTGACAAGTCCGAGGGGCAAGAACAAGGCGCGTGAGTGCGTACTAGGTGATCATACTATCCCACTGAGCAAATCCTGGGTCGAAATCTTTGGCCTCGATACACTGACACAACCGAAGGCAGATGAAGTCGAACATCTCCTGTATCCTGGAATTGCTCTCGATTGAGTACGGGAGGGATTTGGCATAGTTCTTAAGCTTCTCGAGGTAGCGATCAGGTGAGATATTTGAGGAATTATTGAGTTGATTAGGGAGACCGTTTGGCCCACGGTCGCGAATGGAGAGGTTAGAGAGGAGTTTCAAGTCCATTTGTGCGTCGTAAGGGAGAGGGAGGATGTAGAGGAGGATAGAAAGTTGTCGAACAAGACAGCGGTCCAGAGGGGAGATGGATCACTGACTCGCTACCACAAGCGGCGGCTCTATAGCTAACACTGAGCACTGGGTACACAGCAATTCTTAAGAATAACCAGCCGCAACATCCTCCAACTCAGCTATTGCACGTTCTCGTACCATTTCCCATACACCATCTCTTTGTGCTCGAACGGTCCCGAGTCCTTCGCGAATCTCTTCGAGACGTTCGACGTACTCCCGACCATCATCTTGCAGTTCTCGTAGCGACGCCAGTGACTTTTCCAGGTTCTCTTGCTGCATCTCCGGAACAGAGAAGTGGGACGAGGGTATTGCGCCATTAGTATACGGCTTTAGGAATAGTTTATGGACAGGAGGTGTCAAATCTGGCAGACGCGGTTCGTTGTGTTCTCTGCCATGACCTTCCTCTTCGTCCTCGTCCTCCCGTTTAGTCTGCATCGGAACGTCATTCCATTTCACATCGGGGTCTTCGCTCATCACTTGCCAAAGCTTGCCAAGTGCGCGTCGCATTGCAGCTTCGCCCTCGATAAGCCCATTGGTCGCGCGTTCAAGGTCGTTGAGGAGATCGGATCGAAACGAGTGAGTGACGGCCTGATCGAGGACAAAGGAAGAATAGCTGAGATGTTGAGTGGCTGGCGGAGGGTACGGTGCCGAGGCGGGAGGAGATGGAGAGCGCAAATGAGGTAGTTTTGGTGTCAGTGGAAGCGATATTTCTGGTGGTGCCACCAACTTCATCCGTTTCCTCGCCTGTTCTTCGTACTGTGAACATTTCAATGTCAGCCTGAGATATTCAGCTATATCAGACGGGGTACACGCACCCCCCAATCTTCGTGGCCAGGACCCCAAGCGGCCAGTTTACCCGTCCGAACCCATCTCGACCCTTCCGCTTTCTTCTTCCCCCAGTTTCCGCGTGATATCCCATAGTTCATTAAATCTTCATCCGAGTCGTGGCCCTGTGAAGGAAAGTACCAGTTGTTGTTGTCGTGGGATGGCAAAAGCAGGAGACTGCTGGGACCGTGAGCGAATGCACACACAGCCAGGCAAAGAAACCGACCTGGATTCATCTGGCGCACGCTTTGAGGCTGCAGATCTCAACGGAGGGCGGGTTGACGAAGAGGCAACTTGGTTTTGTTCGGATGCCATGACGGATGTGGCGGGGCAACTTGGATTTCGATCGACCGTCGGAACGCGTTCGGTAAGCAGTCCCACACTTTTACCGCTTGTCTCACCTTTGGACGTGGCCAATCGCTTCCCAGATATCGCGTTTGGCCATAATTCCACGATGATATCCCAGGATGATGCTATGGTCGAATCCGACGGTTCGGCCAAAAAGCGTGTGGTATGTCCACCAAGTCCCCCTCTCGTGAACCGGCTGACTGCCAAATCACTCGATAGTGTTACTTCTTTGACTCAGATATCTCCGGATTCCATTATGGTCCTGGTCACCCGTGCGTGTACATATTTTGTGTGACTGTGGTCCTCGCGATGAACTGACCTTCATAGGATGAAGCCAACTCGGATACGTATGTGCCATTCGCTGGTAATGAACTACGGCTTATACAAGAGGATGGAGATCTTCGTGCGCACTTGTAGCCAGCTTGTTTGAGAATCCACCTCTGACACTTGGGACCAGCGAGCCAAACCTGCCACAAAAAGGGAGATGACCCAATTCCACTCCGATGAATACGTAGAGTTCCTCGCCCGTGTAACTCCTGGGAACATGAACTCTTACATCAAAGAGCAACATAAATGTGCGTAGTTTAGTCTGACCCAGCTATTCTGTCTAATTACTCGCGTTCCAGGTAATGTCGGTGATGACTGTCCCGTGTTCGATGGATTGTTTGAGTTTTGTTCGATATCTGCCGGTGGTTCTATGGGTACATTGTCCTCAAGGACGAGGATCTCATTATGGCTGAACTTGATTCTTCCACAGAGGGTGCCGCTCGACTGAGCCGGGACAAATGTGACATTGCTATCAATTGGGCTGGCGGTTTACACCATGCGAAGAAGAGCGAAGCCAGTGGTTTCTGTTATGTGAATGGTATGACACTCGAACCACTACGCAGAACCCCTCCTCATTCCCGACTATGTAGACATCGTGCTCGGAATTCTCGAACTACTTAGGCAAGGACGTTTTGTTCTGTGAGAGGAGCGTGATTTGACAGCTCCGTTAGGTACCACAATCGCGTGCTGTATATCGACATCGATGTACACCACGGCGACGGTGTCGAAGAAGCATTCTATACCACGGATAGGGTAATGACGGTTAGCTTTCACAAGTACGGAGAGTTCTTCCCTGGGACAGGAGAACTCAGGGTAAACTATTACACCATTTCTAATGCACGGATCTTTGACGAATTCAATGCAGGATATCGGCATCGGAAAGGGGAAATACTATGCATTAAACTTTCCACTTAGAGATGGCATGTCCGACGAAAACTATAAAGGTGTTTTTGAGCCTGTACGTATTCTCCTTCTCACCGACAGCCGCGCCTAAATCTGAAGTTCCAGGTCATCCAAGAAGTTATCAACTCGTTCGACCCCAACGTGATTGTGCTACAGTGTGGGACCGACTCTTTGTCCGGTGACAAGCTTGGGAGCCTAAACCTTTCAATGCGAGGTGCTTGTTCTGTGTCCTTATCTCGTCCTAATCTATACTAAAGACTACATAGGTCACGCCAATTGCGTGAGGTTTGTGAAATCATTCAACAGACCATTGCTCATGCTTGGCGGTGGTGGTTACACCATGCGAAACGTGAGTCGGGCGTGGGCATACGAGACTGGTGTAGCGACAGGTGTGGAGCTGGGTCCACGTAAGTCCATCGAACTTGCCGCCCAGACCTCATCGTTTACACTTTGGCCGGCAGAAATACCTGTTAATGAGTACTATGAGTACTTCGGTCCCGATTATGAACTGGACGTTAAATGTTCCAACATGGAGGATCTTAATACTCCTGGGTACCTAGAACGGATTAAGAACATCGCTTTTGAGCACCTTCGCCACGTCGGCGGGCCTCCCAGCGTTCAGATGCAAGGTACGTCTGTTCGCTTCCTGCACTCGCTTGTGCTTGACCGTGTTCCAGACATTCCTCACTTGCCGATTGATGACTCGATGGACGATCTAAACCAAGACGAAGACACGATCGACCCTGACGATCGCAGAAACCAGCGCCTACTCGATTCTCGGGTCCAAGCTGATGGCGAACTCTCGGATTCAGATGATGAGGGTGAAGGAGGACGGAAGAATCAGCATTCACATAAAGACGATGACGAGCTGGTACCTGCGAGGAAGTTCGTCACAACAACGGGGATTATGAACCCTGGAGCTTCTGCTGCGTCGCACGGAGCCGGGCCTAGTGCTCATCCTCCAACTTCCATCCCTACCGCCTTAGTCACAGCAGATGAGATGGACGTGGATGATGTCCCATCTGAGGAACCCTTGGTAGAAGAATCCAAGCTAGCCGACACCACGGAGAAGGAGGACCAAGCCCGATCCGTGGCCGAGGGCACCATGGAGGAGAAACCCCAGGCCCCGACACCTGCACCCCCAGCAGGTGGTACGCCTGTCCAGGACAGGCCAACGGAGGGTGCCGGTCAGGATACTGCCCCTGTTGCTAAAACGGCTCCCCCTACCACATAGTTCACTTTACCAGTAGTTGAGTGTGCATTTGGTGGTGTTTCCGCTGTAGGATGTGAAGTTGAGGCGCAATCCCGTGTGACAGGTGTGACCACCGCGATCTCAGACGCGTACACTCATTAATGGATAGGCCGTCGACACCCCCACCCACAAGTACCTCTCGCGCGCAGGATACTCTTTTAACACCCGAGCGGGTGAGACAGATTGAAATCAACCGGTTGCGGGCGAAAGCGAAACAGCGTCAGCGGGAAGAGGCCGAGGCTTCGTCATCTTCTTCCACGAACGCGCATCACAAGAGGCCTCTCTCGAATAACGCTGTTACAAAGTCCCCCACGACCCCAGGGAAACAGAAACCTCTCGCCCGGGACTCTAGGTTGGGTAAATACTTTGATTATGACCTCTCGAAGATGGTCAACACCAGGGGAGGGTTCCTAGTTGAGGATGACAAAGAAGTGGACGAGGCAATGATAGCAAAGGAGAAGCAGCGAGAGAGGGAACGAGCGAAACATAACTTGGAACCCCGTATGTCACTATCTCTGAGTCTCATCTCTTGGATGTGCTGAGGTGTCGAAAGAAATATCACTGGACCCGAAGATGAATCCGAAGTGTAAGGAGTGCCAGTCGATTGATATCGACCACAATTTCAAGAAGACCTTTGGTTGTCTCGTCTGCAACAAATGCAAAAACGACCATCCCGAGAAGTATAGTCTGTTGACAAAGACCGAATGTAAAGAGGTATGTCCAACATGATTTAACCTCTCGAAGGGACCAACGAGATTTCCACAGGATTATCTATTGACAGACTGTATGTGTCCCACCTGCTGGCCGCGTACAAAGGTTTATCGTATCCGACAGCGGAACTTCGCGATCAAGAGGCATTGCCTCACCTCCTGAAAGCGAATCCCCATAAGTCCACGTTCGCGAATATGATGTTATACGTGCGATATCAAGTCGAAGAATTCGCATGGAAGAAGTGGGGTTCGCCGGAAGCGCTTGATGCAGAGTACGAACGTCGGATGACGATAAAGAAGAAGACCAAGAACCGAAAGTTCGAAGAGAGCCTCAGGGACCTCCGAAGGCGCACGCGGGAAACCGTATGGCAAAAACGTCAAGATGCAGAACACAAACATGTGTACGGGCCGGTGGAGAATGGGGGTCAAGTTTGCCACACGTGTGGTTTCACCATAGAGGTAGAGGAATTTTGACTCTAGGTGATATGATCGCGCCCTCGTTTACATAGACCGTCCACGTATTTGTATCTTTGAGTCAACCTGTGAGCTCATCGTCTGAGCGCGCGTTCGAAGGGATGGGTCGTTCACCCCACGCGTAGCGCTGAGCACGAGAGAAGACCGTCGAGTCCCAGATTGCAGTAAGACCGATGTCCGATGAGACATTTGTAGGATACGGCGTCGCGCCGGTAGGGATACCACGCTCGAACCTCGCTAACATGGGCGTCGTTCCATTTGTGCCTGGCGGGGATTATTGACTCGATCACTGGGTGACTTCTCCTTTACTTCCTGCCATCGGATGGTTTCAAAAGTGACTGGTGGCATGAAGAGTCGAGACTGGGTGACTGTCCATAGGCCTAAAGGTTGGAGATGTCTCGGCTAGTAGGGGTAGCAGTGGTGCCAATTTGAAAATATTCGTCGGATGTAGTAGTCAGACTTCGAGGTCTGAGAGCCCCGTGGCTACGCTCAAGGCTCGGATCCCCCTTCCCCTGCAGACTGGCCTTCGAATTGGCAAGCGTAGGTCTTGGCTAGGCGGTAGGGGAACACCGTATAGGCAGAGTTAATGTAAGCGCCTTCGTGCAGACATGAGTCCCCATTTATTTTCGCCAAACGTGTGAAGTTAGACTCCATGTTGTAAAGATATCTTGCACGTATATGCATATGACTTATCCAGCTATAACTGCAGTGAAGTGTCTTCCGGAAACTACGATATCATCTCAAGGGGAGGGCATCGTGCCTCCATCGTTTCGATGTGCATGCCGCACACGAAAAACTGCTTGTCATTCCACACTGGCCCATACAAGCCAGACGGTCGATTGTGATTCAGGGCTACATCTATGGGGCGAGGAGAGCGAATCGCCTTACTGAACCCGGAAAACTCGCGGTGTCCTTGGTTAAGCGAGTTTCATGGCGCCAAACCCCAAACTACGGTTGGGGTCCTTCGGGGTCCTGACAGTTTCCTTTTTTTCCCCGGCAATCACTGTCGAAGAGGTCTGCAACTTCTCCTTAGGCTTATGGACAGTCACCCACTTGTTACCTAGGCCACGACCTGGTGATCGCGCGGCATGTCCTGGAGCATAAATACCTACTAACGGTAATCGCGCCCTGCCTATCATCCAAGGCTTCCCCACATCCGTGATATGCCCCAGACTCCTGAAGCACAAGCTTTCATCTCTCGCATCGCCGCTCTTCCAAAGGGCGTTCCAGTCTCCCTCGATGAGGTTCTCCAGCCCTCTCTCGAGGACGAAGCTGAGCTTCGCCGTCTCTTTGCCACAGATACCAGAAACCCGCGTCTGAGCAATCCCTACGTCGGGTTGGTCGACGTGTTTGGTGCCCCTGCAGATATCAGGACTACCAGAGCACGGGTTGTCCAAAACGAGTTTGACCTTTCCGAGAAGTACCTCATGCCCCTCACCGAGGCCAGAAGGCGAAAGGAGGGCAGCCCCGCAATGGCCTCCAGCCTAGAAGAGTTCAACCAGAACTGGTCCATCTTCTCCGAAGGCTCGTTGTCACTCCTTGACTGGAATAACGTAGTCGCCGCTGGTGGATCTGTTTTGGCCTGCCTTCTGCCGGTCCCCGATGCCAACAAGGTTTCCAAGAGGACCCTTCGCAAATACTTTCATAGTACCGCTTTCCCAACCTCCGACGTTGATCTCTTCTTGTATGGATTGACTCCAGAGCAAGCGGAGGCCAAGATCATCGCGGTCTTTCAAGGTTTAAATTCGGCTCGCTTCGCTTCCATCTTACTCACCACATCATTTCCAGCTGTCAGGGATGCCATTCCCTGGGATTGTACTTGCGTCCGAACCAAACATTCCATTTCAATCCATTGCGAGTATTTCCAGCCTCGTCGGAACAACCGTGACTGACCGACTGATCAGCTCAATACCCTTACCGCTGCGTCCAAATCGTTTTGCGTCTCTATTCATCTCCCTCTGAAATCCTCGCTGGGTTTGATGTCGATGCCCCTTGCTGTGCTTTTGACGGGACACGGGTTTGGGCCAATCCAAGAGCAATCGTCTCTATGATGAGGCAGGCCAACACCGCGGATATCACCCGGAGGTCCCCATCCTATGAAGTTCGGTTGTCCAAGTATTCATTCAGAGACTTCGAGGTCTACGTGCCCAACTTGAAGCGCGAGGAGATCGATCCAACGGTGATTGTACTCTCCATCCATGGTCCCCGTCTCTGACCCCAAATAGATCTACGAACGTTCGATCGCTCGCGTAGAGGGCCTCGCACGGCTCATTGTCTTGGAACGTCTTTATGATCCCGGTACCCGCGAAAAGTACCTCAATAAGCGGAGAAAGATTCGCAACCGGCCTGAGTTCCATGGATCTTATCGTGGCAAGAGGACGTATAAGGGTGATCTGAAAACGAACAGCCCGGATGACGTGCTCGAAACCAGCTCCTATGACGTTGTCTCTCTCCACATTCCTTACGGTCCCGGATGGCACGCAAGGAGGATAGAAAAGTTGGTTTATCAGACGGTGCGTAGCTCTTAACTCCGCTTATGTTCCCCTCCTAACGTGCCCTTAGGATCTTGGCATGAACTGTAAGCGGCCCACCATATTTACTCAATGTTTCAATATGTTTATGTTTCGCATCCCTGCTAGCACCATTCAATCCGAAGAATAAGAATAGGCAACTTCACCGTCATCCTGCGTTCTTCGGTGATATACAAGAGTGCATGGAAGATTGCTGCGAGGTATGGATAAGTCCTCGTGTCCTGTATTCGCCACCTAACCCATCTACAGTACTGTCCAGAACCCAAGAATGATGAGGAGAAAGAGCTCCAGAAAGGGGAGGACGAGAAGTACATCCGTGGCAGAATCCAGTATGGCCAAATTTCATCACGGTTTTTCGCCAAAGTTTAACGCGAATAGGTTCATCCAAGAGGATCCTGGTCGCCAAAGCATCTCCGGGAGCTTCAACCCGATCGACGATGGCGAATGGGCTGGACAAGCCTACATCGAAGAAGCAGAGAAGCTTTGCAGGGTCATCATCTCCTTCGATCGTCTCACCGTACTCAGAATGATCAAGGAAGAAGTGGACATTAATCGACGTGACCATGTTGGAAGGACCCCGCTCCATCTCGCCGTCCTCACCGGTGCCTCGGAAATCGCTTGCGACCTTATCGACGCAGGAGCAAGGATGACGGCCAGGTTGGTGGACGGTCGTACCGCTCTGCATCTCGCTGCTCAACTTGGTCTCGGTCATGTTATCGAGAAACTCCTCGAGAGGAGCAAGTTGAACAAGGAAAAGGTGGAGGAAGAGAAGGCTACTAAGGAAGCTGAAAAAGGCGAGATGGCGGCCGACGAAGACGACCCTATGGGTGGCATCAGCAAGGATAAGGAGGAGGACGCCAAATCGGAGGATATCGAAGACGACGACGATGACGACTACGAGGTCATCGACCGGGAAGAGGCGAACGAAGGTGCCGGCGCTGGCGCTAACATTCCCGAGGATAATGAAGACGAGCCAGATATTCTCGATGTCGACGTTCCGGATTGGGACTTTGGACTCACTCCCCTTGGCTACGCCATTGTTCATGGTCACCTGGAAGCCGTCGACCAACTCCTTGTTGCAGGATCCGATCCTCTCCAGCCAGTCAAATCTAACTCCCACGACATCCCCATCACTCACCCTCTTTCCCTGACGATCCTCACTGAGGATGAAGATGTCGCGAGCAAGATTGTGGAAAGGCTGATCCAAGCCGGCGCAGTGTCTTCAACCGCGGATAGGGCATTGATGTCCGTCTTCCTCAGGATTGTCACCGCTGAGAAGCACAAACTCTTATCCACCTTGTTCCGCACCGACCCCAAGGCCAAGAAGCTCGTAGGCTTCCCAACGATTCAAAATGGGACAGTTATCTTCCCCACAACTGCGGCGGTCGCTAACCACGACTTTGTTACGCTGGCTTTACTCCTCGCTCACGGCGCAAAGGTCATGTTCAAAGATGAAGACCTCGATCTGGCGCGTTCTACTTCGTAAGTTACTCCGCATGCTTGCCTCATATGATCAAACATTTATGCTCCTCCACCAATTAGTGATGACTCTTGGCTCAACGGAGACGCAAATCGAGTCATTCAAACTCCAGTAGAGACCGCTATTCACCGTTACGACCCGGTCATTTTCCTCCTCGCTGGACTTGGTGCGAGTCTCGACGTCGGCATAAAGCAGTCGTACGCAGGCTCGTGGACCAAGAAAGCATCTCTCCTCGACGCGGTCGAAGCAATTATCAAGAACATAGACGCGGAGCTAGGAAGTTTGGAACAATCGGCCGGGTCGGGGAGCATGGACGTCGACAACACGAATCAACCCGAGTGGAAGACCTGGCTCGTCAAGTCGAATCAAGCTATCAAGAACTTCGAGAAGAAGAGGAACCAGAAGCAGCAGGACAACATGCTCATTAGCAAGCGCACAAGAATGAAGGGTTACCTCGAAGAAGTACTGGCGTTGCTGAAGGAGAAGGAGGCCAAAACCTGGAACCAAATACATCCTGACATAGAGAAGAAGACAGGCGATACAGACAAGCAGCAGAAACCAGCGATTCCCTTCCACGTTTGGTCATCAGACTGGTGGGCTGAGCCGGTCCAGCAGGAGAAGGTTCCTTTCTACGAAGAGCTCTATGAAGCATGCTGGAATGGGGACGATGACAAAATCCGCGAACTTTGTCTCCCGTCACCTGAAGGTACTACACGCAAGGTGGCTCCGATCCAGATCGTCTGCAAGACTACTGAAGGAGGTGAGTTCCGGCTTAGCTCAATGCTTGCTTCGTTCAACACTTACACTACTTTTTACAGACTACACTCCGCTATATGTTGCGATTCACCGCCGTCATTGGTCAACAGCGAATACTGTCCTAACAATCGCTGCCGCTCAGCAGAAGACGAAGCCCGAGGCTACTATCACGGCGGCTTTTAACACGTTAGATATCAAACTGGGTCCGCTGGCTCTGTTCTTTTTCTTGTAGACCTCGCTGATAACACTCGACTCATAGATGGCTCTGACGAAGAAGAGAGTGATGCCGAGGAGACCGATGACTCTGGAGACAATTCTGATGATCGGGAGGAACCCAAGTTTATCGACCTCGATCGGCAAGACGCACGAGTCCGTTACGACGTTGGACCTGACAAGCTTTTCAAGGCTTTAACTGCCCGCCTTTCCGACACCGAGGATGGCCCCGTTTTTAACTTGAATCCGTTAGAAGGAGCCATTCACGATGGCGATTTCGAAGCGTTCATTCAGATCATCGGGCTCTGTGCCATGCTCCCCAAGCCTGTCGCCCTCACGAACCTGGTAACCGAAGACACGTTCCTTCGCAAGGATCGTGCAAAATTCTTGGACGAATACATCCGACGTACCGGCCGGGGCATTGATGTTCCTCAGAAGACCGAGGGAACGGAAGATGCGCCGCAACGTCCAAAGGGCAAAGAGTACTGGGGGCTGAACGTTCACGGGAAGAAGAGAAGGGATCTCGCCACGAGAGGAGACCCCAATGCTCGTTATAATAGCGGATCGAGCATTCCACTCGTCTGGCGGGCTGCTCAATGCGGCGCTTTGAGTGTACTGGAATACCTCAATACCGACCGTCCTCTCGCTGCTTACCAGTATTACCTCTCCGCAAACGCAAAGGAAGCGAAAAATGCTGACCTACCCGCGTTGGAGAGCTCGATCCTCGAACTACTGGGCTGGTGTTCTAACCCATCGAACGAGACCGCCCTGAACGCTGCGGTGCAGTCCGGGAAGTTGGGTCCTTTTGAGAAGCTGCTAGAGCTGAACCCTACGCTTTTGAGGCCATATTTGCACAAGAGGTACACTGCCAGAGTCCCCTCAGCTAATCGCTTTCGTTGACGGTCTGGTTGTAGACACTCGATCACTGGTCAGAACCTGCTTCTTCTGGCTGTCCGTTATTCTTGCACCAACGAATTCGTCGACTACCTGATGAAACAACAAAAGATCTCACCCACAGAATACGATCTTCGAAGGTTGGTCTGATCAATTTGGTATAAAAATCGTACTGATTGGGATTGCAGCTGGAACATCCTTCATGTGGCAGCTGATCGAAACGATGAACAATTATTGCACCTGCTCGAGAAGATACCGCGAGAGGGTGTCGATTCCATGCTTGTACAACAATCGAAGCCATACCTAAACACTGTACGTTGCTACACAATCTCGAACCTTGTATAGCGCCTCATTGCATTCTCAGCCTCTTCATCTCTCCGTGATCAAAGGTAACGTTGACCATGTCAAGGCACTCGTCGCCTTGAAGACCCCGGCTCTCCTTCTTCGTGATGTCAACGGGTTCACTCCGTTCCACCTCGCTGTCAAATTGGGTTACTCAAAGATCGCGTCTTTGCTCGTGGAGGTCAGTCCACCGGAGGTGTTGTACATGGAGACGGTCGTCGGAGCCACGGTACCCGAAACGGCCGTCCAGCGCGACCTGCTATCCAGGGCTCACACTCGTTTGGGTAACAAGTGTAGACCGGGTGGCCTCAGTTATGGGAACACCAGCGTCGATTCACAATACACCCCCGCGGACTCGAAAGAACTCGGCGAAAGAGTCGAAACGCTGAAAACCACGATTAGCCAATTGCAGAATGAGCGCAGATTGACCAAGGGGACCAAGGTCACAAAGGCCCTGATCGCGTTTGCCGATAACATGATGACCAAGGCTACGGAGATGAAAGTGAAGGAAGTCGAGTTGGAGAAGGAAACAAAAGATGAGGAGGTCAAGGGTGACTCCAAGTCTCCAGAAAAGGACGATTGTGACCCGGGGAAGACGTTGGCTGTGGTCCGCAAGGCTACCCAGGAGAAGGCGTTAATGCACCGTATCCCGATTCAGTTGGGGGATGTGCAGAAGTCTGTCGAGGCGGCGTTACCGAAGCGGGATGTGGAGCAGAAGGCGGTGAAGGGACACCAAGATGGGTCTGAGCTGGGAGAAGAGGTGGACGATTCTCAAGTGTTGCCTTCACAGAAGTGGCTAGGGGACTACGATACTTTGGAAGACCTTGACGGATCGAGGCAATGATCCAGGAGCTCGAGTCCATCATCCATCATGCACATGTAACGAGTATGTATATAGCCGGATGAGAGCCAATCACATGCACAGCTTACTTATAGCATCTTGATGTTTCGATGACACGAAGACCTTTCCCTACATTTCTCTCTTTACCGTTGCCAACAATATGGACTACAAGCTGACGGAACCAGCCCAGATATCTACTTTGTTGGACATAGAAAATCTGGATGTCAACCTATACCGCTCGAAGAAGGTCATTCTTCCTCCGAACAGCAGAGGTGCATACACCCTCCTCAACGGCGCCCTTTAGCTCACCTGGGGTCGGTCATAGGTGTCTTTGGCGGTCTCGTCATCTCCCATGCTATGGTGGCCGCGACCGAGTCCGTCAAACCAGAGTTTCACCTTCACGTACGTCACGTTGCTGGTTCCGAGCGTTCGCCTGCCAACTCCCTTCCTGCGCAGTCGTTGCATGTGGGTCTCATCATCTAGAACGAAGAAAAACATGTCGGTGACCCTTTGCATCCAGTGCTACTTCATCTTGAACGCATCACCCGCCACACCAATATACTACAACGTCGACCGTGTTCGTGATGGTCGTTCATACGTGACCCGCGCGGTTCGGGCAGTTCAAAGCGGAAGGGTAATTTTCATTATGGTATGCTCATACCAAAAACCGGAACCTTGGCAACCTTCGTACCGGTCCCCCATGCCGTCGAATGTGCCCCCTCCCGAAGAGTGCAAAGATGAAGCGTCACTTTACCGTGAACGAGCCGCGGTGGCAAACAACGAGTATTTGAAGAACCTATGGATCAGAAGCGCCGAGGTGTTAACGCATTCCCATGTACCATTGCTAGCTAACACGAGCACCACAGTATCGGGATAGGAGTCCGATAGCCATACGGTCGGCAGGGGATCATTACGAGGGAGGTGTACTCGTCTCCTATGCGTGGATGAAGGCGAAACACGTCCCGGAATGCGACCTCGCATACCAGAAGGTTTAAATTGTGTTGCCGTGATTGTGCATGTCTTGTTTATTCACGACTTTCCCTAGTGTATTCTTGGGTACCTCTCAGATGCGTTGTTGTAGGTTCTGTCCGTCTGAAGAGAGGATGGTTCTTGACCCTCCATCCACAGTATTGGAGCTGGCTCCCGATTACTTGGCCTAGAATGGCAGACTGAAGATGGTCCGAAGAGCCACGGACTTTCTGTACAGCATTTATCTCCCCGGAATTTTCATATTCGTGCTGATTGGGACTTTCTTCAGTCAACGTTGGATCACTCTATATGGTTCTACACGTATGTGATTCCGCTGGTTATTTCAGTTCACAACTTACCCTATGCCCCAGCGATAATTTCGACTGTGGTGATTGGTTGCTATTCGAGGTGCGTATGCAGCGTGACAAACGCAGGATTCTACTAACACGAGCAACAGACTCGAGCCCCTCAAGCAGGATCGGGGAGGGCTCTGGTCCATCGCAGGGTAAGTTGGATTGTCTGTGTGGTGCGCGTCCTCTGAACGTAACCGTATTCTCACAGGTATTCACCAGAGATGGAGTTCTCATTGCCCATTTCTCGCAAGAGGGAGTTGTACGAGCCCGGGTATTCTCACCTGAGAAGTCGGGACAGACGCAGAGTAAACTTTAGGTTGGCGTCGCCTGTGTTGTTTGCACCCTTAGAATCTGTCATAGATGGCACACCGACCGGCGAGGTCTCATTGACATTGGTGATTAGAAAGACCAAGTAATGCATATGTTGTAGTACAATGCGTGAGAAAGCTCAAAAACCCAGAACGTCGTGAATCTAGTTCTTCCGACGGTATGAGCTGCCTGTGAGGATATGTAAGAGACTTGTACGCTTCTGAAACACGGTGATGACAGACCCTCTGTTAACCGCGCCTTTCCACCAGTTGGTTGGCACAAGACACTCGAGCACGCGCCACACAAAACGACTGTCTGAGCGTGCGAGAAGACGGTTGTGATCGCGAAACAACCTAGATGTGCCAGCCATTGTAAACGCTCAGTAAACCCAGGGGGTGGCAGAGCAGGATGGTACCTGGGCACTTGACGTCCATGAAGTAAGAGTTTGGAGACTGCACAAGCCGCTTGAGCTTGTGCCTTTGCTCTTCGGATTTTTGGGAGGGGTTAAGAAGATCGATGGCGAGAGGCTGTCAATAGACTGTTAGCGGACCATTGGTGCGGCCCATATCATGGGCGGTGCCTACCATGACTACGAGGAAAGATGCAGGATGCGATGGGACCCAGGGGTTTTTGTGGATGAGTGGCAATAAGGTTTCGGAGTTTCAATTCTGACTAGACAGTCGTGACTGGTTCCGCTGATGGACACAACGGGACCGACTACACCTACAAGTACAGGTAGTCTTCTGGGTCAATAACTAGCTTGGGTTTCTGGATTTTCCTGTGCACAGCTTCTTTCAGGATTCCCTTACGCCCATGTTCCCAATCTTGGTCAATCTCTTTCATGGCTGCGATAAACGACAAATCGCCCGCTGCCCGCTCAATCACCTCTTGGACTTCCAACACAGCAGCCTTGAGGGCCAGAAGATCGCGACGTTCGTGGAAGTCTGAAGATGGCCCAAGCTTCTTCTGTAGGCTGATTACCGCCTTGAGAAGTCCCCTAAATGAACAGACGGAGAACTATGAGACACCGATAGCGAAGGGCGGGATGTTCCTGACCTGTACCGCGCCTGACTTTCCATTACTTCTTCCAGTTCTTCGTGATGTGCAGCCTTGGATTGCTTCTTCACCTCTCGCTTTGCCGAATCAGTAGCCGCGCCGATAACATCCAGGCAAACTAGGACGTGGACCAACGGTCCCCGAAGAATGAGTTTGTACCTGGACGGGTGACTCCAAACCATCCCAGCTGTGCGCGTCTGCAGTTGGTTCCAGAATCGTGTCCGTGTAGCATGGATGCCCGTCGGAACTGCCTTTTTCAAATAACGAATACATACAGCTTGTATTTTTCTGGCTGCATCAATCTTCGCCTGTAATTCTGGCGTTTGGATTCCGTGGCTCTCTTGTTCTGGCAAATCCTCCTCGTCACCTTCCACGACACTCTCGTGAGGAGCGCCTTCTCGCTCGCGTTCTCCGTCGTGATTGTTATCGACCTGATTTTCAGTCGCCGCTGTGCTGGATTGACTGGGGAGGGGCATGGGTGGCCCATCGATGCGTTTGGAAGTCTGGAAAGCTATTCCAGAAATGACATCCTCCAACCTGTCGTAGATAACTGGTCGCGCGAAGCTTGATGTCCACCCGTAAGGTCGAGAACTCTTGGAGTACAATAGAAGGATCAGTTCGTCCATCGGGGAATCGGTGAAGGAGTTCCGGAAAGCTTTAATTAGATCATTCCAGTCTCGAGCCCAAGCATAGCTGACCATGCATCAGAGATGGGTCGGAATTGCAGGGCTTATACATACTCGCGGTAAAGCGCCGGCGTCGTTCGCCAATCTTCCTTTCGGAATTGTTGAATAGCTACCACAATATCGGACTTGAGCTGCTTGTCATTGATATTGTACCCGACTAAAAGGATGTTAGCGTCGGAAATTTGAAGGAATGGGCGACTAACGAAGGCTCAGGCATGAACACCTGCATGATGGGGTCAATATCGAAGCAAAGGGGACACGTGATAATGCTCTTACATGCGTGCGACATAGACCGTGGACGTGAATGGATTTAGCCGAGCGCTGCTAGCCCTCAGATGCTCCCCAACCCCTTCGCCCGATAGGTCGATACGCCTCATTAGTTCTACACAGGTGTAGAGAAATGGTTTCATTTCTCTAGTGTACTTGCCCGTGGCAGAGAATGCTCGAGAGATATGGATGAGCCAACTTTTCGGCAAGGTCACATTGGTAATGTTGCCTTTGTGCTGTACACAATATTCGACGATGAACAAGGCGCAAAGACGTTCAGCGAGGTCACAGAATGCGCTCAGATCCAAGCGCAGCTGGCTAGAGAGGACATGGCTGGGGTCGATACGTTATATCAGTCATTCGTTCATGAAACACTACCGCACGTACCGCATGAAATCGCACCCCGCACGCAAGGACTGCCGCGACTTGTACTGCAGGAACGTCACAAAGTCATACACAATGGAATAACCGCCATCTCGAATCAAGCACGAAGGCCGTTTCTTGAGGTGGAACACCCTCATTTCGGGGACATAGACCACGGCGTTGGTAAAGTCTAAGTCGTATGCCAGTGTGCACGTCGCCATGAAATCAGGTATGAAGTGATCATTGTACTCCAATGATGGAGGCGGGGAACCCATCTTGAGATCCTTGCAAGCATACCAGGTCCACTCCTGTATTATGTACATGACCTGCTCTCCTTCCGGTATTCTTCGAAGGTCGAGGTTGTTGAGTGAACCGAGCTTTCGGATTGGTGGGCAAAGGGCAGAGTAGAACATTTGGAGCCAATACCTTGAGCATTACATCAGCGAAGGTAAAAGGATAGGCTGAGGCGAACGAACTGCATGACTCCCTTGTCGAAGAGTTGGGCAAGACGTAAAATCTTGAACTCGAGAAACAAGAAGCGTAGGCGAGCATGGAACCAATCCAACGTGATCTCGTTGGGTGAGATGTGTTGGAACTGACAGCGTTCGTTGGAACAATTCCTTCCGGTTAACGTATTTAAGCAAGGAGAAAACCCGCGCGTTCCACGACAAGCACGCTCTTGCATTTCCACACGAGTTCTAATATGGCCCAGGATTGCGCTGGAGATGACGCGTCCGAGCTCTTCATGTGAGCAGATGTACTCTGGTGGAGGGTCGTTGAGAGTCCCTCTGGCTGCAGAAACCTTCCCATGAATGAAGGTATCCCTCGGCACTAGGTAGTGGTCCTTTTGTTGCACCTCGAAGGCAAATATCTTTTGGCAATTCGAACCTTCGGATAATTGGCTGTCGCGCCAAAACCGGTCCAACAGCCATACATAGGTGAAATAAGTCGAGAGTAGGGACTCGGTCTCCATAGATGTGGCTTTGTGCAAGCTGGGGGCACGGGAGAATACGTGGTCAAGACACATAAGGGCTGCGGTTTTATTATCCCTCCTGAGAAACCTGAAGGCCAATCGGCGGAGATGCACAAAATCGGGATCCGCGTTGTCTGTCGCATCGTGGTTAACCGAGGCTTCCTGGTTACACGCGGCGATTGATTTGAACATCGAGAGCTGATATGCTGGAGGATTAAAGGCATGGGAATAACAAGGGTACGATGTAACTCACCTCATCCACTTCGTCATCCGTCATTGCACTGGAGTCCAACCTGAACGAGATTTGAAGGAGGCTCGTTGTAGAAGTATCAGACTTGCGGAATCCTACACCGAATGACATGCGTTTCCAAAGTCCAGCCAGTACGTAACGTACGGCCATCCTTGATTCCTTGGTAGAGGGAGCGGCGCGCTCGAGCAAGACCTCCACAGCCTCTAGCACCCTTCCATCCTTTGCGTGAGCTTCAGCAGCTTCCAGGGCCTTTCCTCTAGATTGAAACACGGTCGCCCGTGCCTCGTCGAGGTCATAATCCTCCAAGAAAACCAGCGCCTGATCGTCTGAGGAAAACAATTGGATTCCTTTCTCGCAATTTCTGAGAATCGGCATCAGAATCACCTCACTATCGACACTTGGTCTGATTGCTCACGAGATGCCACCAGCCTGTTCGCCAGTCAGTACGCGTTACCTTCACCAGGACCTATACTCACTTTGAAGTAAAACATCCGAGCAACCTGGGTTAGGTGCCGAACAACTTCGCTATCGATCGAGTTTCCGTACAGTCGAAGCACTTCAACCATCTCGTCGAAGTGCCCCCCCTTACGATATGCGCGAGCAGCCGATGTGTATTCTTCTGCCTTCACATAATTCTTCCCGGCTTCATCCCATTTGCGACCTTCCGAGAAGCATTCACCAGCATTTCTGTAGTATGCCTGTCTCTCGTCCTCCAACTTTAGCGGCGCTACTTGTGCACATGCGTTGAATGCCATGGCTGCCTCGATAAACACCTTTTCTCTGGGCGCGCCTGCAGTGCTTGGATGAGATCGAGCCTTTTCGCGCAGAAGGTAGGCATCGCAAACAGCAGCTTCGCGGGGACGTTTAGCTCTCTGAAAAGCGATCGAAGCCTGAGCATAACGCTTGCTAAAGAACATACTGTCGGCTGGTTCGTCAGAATATGTCATGGTATCAGATGACGACACAAACTATTCTCCGGTCCTAATCCACTCTTCAGTAGTCGACGAAGCGGCCAAACTGGCGATCTCAGAAGTTGTCGATGAAATCTTGATCTGGCTCCTGCTTTTCCAGTACGCCTACACAAGGAGTGAGATATGCCTCGAAAGCCGAAACCCAGACTCACCTTCATTGGTTCAGCCGTCTCAGAGCTGTCCATTATCCAGAGGTTTTTCTTCGCTCGAGTAATCGCAACATATAGGAACTTCAACTGTCGATCAGGGCATCGTGGTCAAAAATCGGAGAGTTCGAGCTAGCACGCAACTTACCTCCGAACAAATACTTGCATGACGTGTTTCATCAAACACCGGGACTCCGTAATCGTGATCCTTTTGCTCAACATCGTTCAGAACCAACCGCCATTGGCTCAGCGTAGCCGTAGAATCTTCGAAGAAGTTGTACAGTAGGACCTTGTTTTTGTCAGCGTTTGGGCCATAATACGGCGGGGCGATCTTACATCGTTGAATTCAAGACCTTTACTGTCGTACAGTGTCCTGGATTGAGAGGTTAACTCCGCATCTAATATAGGAACACGGTGTCTGACATGATGATGCTCTTGCCAAGCCTTTCTTGTAACTTTTCCTTCGTGATATCGTTACGCACAAGGATACCTAGGCAGAATTGATCGGTAATGGACGAGTGTCATAAGGGGACACATACATTGCTTTGCGCCAAATTCAACAGGCCCCCCTCCGCCAGTGCGAAAGAGCGATTTTTCAAAAGCAACCTGTTCAAATGATTTGAGCGCTGGGTATGAGGCAATGGCGGAAAGTATACATCTCCCTGGTCAGAGTAGAAGGTTGGTCTCGCCCCATCAATAAGGGCTCTTTCAGGCTTCAAAGGGTCGATGGAGTGTGGCCAATAGTGCGTTATCAACTCGATAATAGACCGTGCGCAACTGACAATGCCGCCATGAGACCGGTAGTTCACTACCAATTCAAAAGTTCGCGGTTCGGCAGGGGCGAGACCTGGCTCTTGCGAAAGTTGTTTCTAACCAGGTATCAAATCGTGTGTTCCAGCATTGGTAGGAACCCCACCTCAATACGATGCTGGAATGCTTTTAGCTCGGTGAACCTAAATGAGCTTCCAACAGCAATTGTCTGGAGCGGAATTAGCCAACGGAGTTCACATGGGAACAACTATTCACCTGCGCAGTGTCGCCGGCCCAGAACAATCCACGCTGGTTGTTGCAGAGAGTCCGGAGTACTGAAATAATTCGACCATCGAAGTTGAAGCAAAAAACAGAAAACGTACTCAGAGTATCGACGAGGAGGTTATCTTGGACTTCGTCAATATATCTGGAGAAGACTGAATTCAGCACGGAGAAGATGGATTTTGATGAAAGCGTACAGGAGGTCCACCTTTCTACCCTTCAAACCCACATCACGGAGCGCCTTCAAAATGTAATGGGAACTACATGTGGACTCAAGAAGAGGGGGGAATTCGATTCGTAGGCGGATAACTCACCGGTCTGCTGTGTCATAATCTTGTCGCTGGTCCCTCAATTTCGTGTATGCCATAAACAGATCGTAAATTTCATCCCGCTTGTGGGCAAACGTCCCTTGGGTGCGACAACTGAGCGACCTGTATGTCTCCCGGTCAAGGCACATTTGTTGGGTCCCAACCGCCTCTTCTGACCCCTTGATTACTCCCATGATTTCACCGAAAACCAGAGCGGGATCTGCATTACCATCAGGAAAGTCTGAAGGTAAACCGAGTACCCTCACCTAAAACCCGAGTGAAAGTCTGTGGGAGGTGAGCCCAGTATGATGCGCGAAATTCCCCGTATGAGACGAAGTTGCGGCGAAACTGTTGTATATAATCGGATGATAAGATACTCCTAGATCTTTCACGGAACCTAGACTTCGTAGGTGATGTTGGGCTCCTTGGGGAGACTGTCATGTCTTCAATGACCGGGGTCTTTGGAACGACGAAACAATAGTTGTCGTTTCCACCCTTGATGTCGTTCTCAAGCATCGTGCAAAGCTATATGGACATAGTGAGATCACGGATTTTCAGAACGCAGATGTCTGTACCCGATCATAGGTGATGAACAATGGAAAATGCTCTTCTGATAATTCACTGAACTTGTCTGGTAAATCAGACCTCCAATTTTTATCGTCGTCTTGGTCCATGAGTCTGGCTCTCTGGTTGGCTTCCTTTACCATCATACGTAAGCGATCGCGTGAGTCTGCGGCGGCTTCTAGGGAACCCATCAGTTGAGCAAAGTATTCTTCCACTTTCGTAGCGAGCACTTTGGACTGAGTGACGAAAACTTGGCGAGGCTTCGGTCCCATGTCTGGGTATTGTTGCCAAGTGCGCTCTACACCAAGCATCTTGAACAACATCGTTGTAGTCTTTCCCGTGCCGCTTCTTCCGATTACATAACACGACGACGAGTGTTCTATGATTTCTTGTTCCTGGGCCCTGCCCATTAGGCTTCAGCACATAAGATAATCTGGGGAGTGTCGTGTACGCACGAAACCTGGAACACGTGCGAAACCTCCTTGTCAATGAGGATACCTAGGAACAGGTATAACAGCCATTTTATTAGGGATCGCTCTGAAACCTACTATTCAGGAGGGCCTGCGAAGCGTCAGTCCGAATGATGATTGAGAATTGAAAGTAGTACCTGAGAAAACGTGACAAATTTTTCAAGGCTGGTTGGTTGGAATTCGTTTGAATGGTTTGGCCAGATGAGTCGTCTAGCAGACATACATGTGCATGGAGTGAATCTATGGGCGATTTCCTTAGTCGATACATTGAGGAATTCTATCATCATCCATGCTACTCACCGTCCTGATGTCTTCCTCGCTGACTTTGATGAGGGGATCGACGGGCGGGGTGTCTTGAATCTGCAACGGAGGAAATACGGCAGGTAAAATGACGTTGTCGCCAGGACTAATGGGTTTGTTCCTGAAAGTGCATCTTTCAACATAATGTGCCCCCCCATGTTGGAGCTGTTGGCTCAGGGTATCCCAGAATCCCCCATGGTCGAGTTGCGCGTGGGTGAACACTCCAAACACACGGATAGCTGAAAAGTTTTGGTAAGTCAAGATAGGCCAAACGGAGAACTGGCGTACCCTGGCGTTCACGCTATCGATAGGCAAGATAAACACACGTTAGTACATTGATAGACGGGACACACATCTTGATCAGGTATACAATCTATGTGGTACTGAGTCTCGTGAGTGGGGCACGTTGGGTAGTTAATGTTTATAACGTACTACAAGCCTTGTATCATTCGTCATCTTCGCTTCGTATATGGGGAGCTTCGTGACCAAACCAGTGAGCCTCTTTTGATTATCAGGGGAAAAATGTCCCTGGGAAAGTTGTCTGGAGGGAATCAGTGCCGTTTATGACAGGAAAGGGCTATTCATACTTGATCTTCTTCATCACAATCCGAAACATGGCACCATCAGAGCGCTTCACATCACGCAGATCTTTCAGAGCACGGGTAGATAAAAGGATAGCCCATCCTCCAAATCCTTCAATACCCTCGAAGTAGAGCGAAGCTTTCATAGGTTGTATCATAGGGAACGCAGGACCAGCAGGCCGATCTGGCGCTGCTATCATAATTTCTGCTTCGGGAGAAGACGCCCTTTCTTCAGCTGTATTTTCCTTGGCTAGATAGACCTTCATATACGAAGATTTGAAGACTTCTGATACCAACGGCTGCCTCAAAACGAGGAGGTAGTACTATGGCTGGTTGAGCATCATGTGTGGGATACCAGTCCGAATTTACACACCTCCAGTATGCTCTGAAGTTCTGACAAGACTCTAGCACAACCCTCACGGACCCCCGTGTCAGTAGTTGGCCCGTTGATTCCCAAGGAGTCGAAGTCGAAGGAATCATCCCGACTACCTCCAGCCACTGTCTTTCCCTTTTTACGGCTGACGGGGGACGTGGCCTTGGCTGTTCGAGAGCCCCTCACATTTATTTCAAGGTCCTGAAGGAACTCGAATGAGAGTTCTACCTTCCTCCAGAATACACGGAGGTCCGAGGGAGCATCGGCGGCGGACGGGTACTCTGCGAATAGTAACGATGAGGAAAGTCGCCGGAGGAGTCTCATGCTCAGGGTATCTGTCATATTTGGGGTCGTAGGTTTCGGGAACTCTGAAATGATCCAACTAGACAATTTCTCGTATGCTTTCTCGTCCAACGCTAGGAAACCAAACGATTGGTCCAGCAACCTCGTATGAAGCCGCAGAACACGCAACGTACCTGAAAAGATATATTCCAAGACATGGGAGCGGCTGCTGAGCGTCATAACCATCCCCGCAATTACGGGGTCAGCCTGGAAACACGCGTTTTCAACTGAGCGTAGGGCGGTTTTGAGCCCGCCTGAGGAATCCAATGCCTCTACATCGAACAGACTGATGTCAAGTATTTGCTTTGAAGAATAGAGGTCTGGTGGCATAACAGTAGTGTGAGATCAAGAATGGCCGCCACACTTTGCTGACTTCTATAGGGCGTCAATGCCTTGCAAAATAGGAAAGGGCTGATGTCAATTGGTCATTAGTGGAGTGCGCCGTTGACCACGCGTCTTGCTGTGACAACTTCCACAATGCGGGAAGAGGGCGGCCACAACCAGCTCTCTAGTGACGAAGAATTTCTAGATGCGTTAAAAATTCTCTTGATTGCGGTGAGTAAAACAGGATGGGAAGGCGTGGGTAGAGGTGTGTACTTAGTACGGGTTTGGATCGGAGTTTGCCGGAGCATTCCAGACAGCTCCGGGCGGCTCCGGGCGACCGCGGGGAATCACACGCACTGACTTATACTACAGGTACAAAAGATCTTCTTCATCCAGGGTCAACGTCGGCCTCTGCACCTTCCGAACCTTGACTCCCTCCTTTACGATACTATCCCACCCCAGCTTCCAATCTTCCTTGATTCGCTCCTTCGTTTTTATCGCCGCGCTCCCTGGGAACTCCGAGAGCCGGTCAATCAATCTCTCCACCTCCAATACTGCAGCTTTCAATTTCAGAACGCTGCGATCTTCGTGGAGCGGAGACGAGTGTCCTAGCTTCGTTTGAAGCTCTACAGTGGCCCTCTGGAGGTCGCTAAGTGCGAAGCCGGTGAGACGGGGTTCTGCTGAGGCGGGACGATATGTTTACCTGGACCGATCGGACCTCTCGATGAGTTCTTCCAATCTCCTGTGGTCATCTCCTTGTAATTGTTTCTTCGCATCCCTGTTGATTTGATCCGCGCACATCTTGATGCTACCTAAGCACACCAGCACATGTACAAGCGGTCCCTGCATCAGTAATTTGTACCGCTTGTGCCTTGGCCATTCCATGGATGACGCCCGATCGTGGAGAAGGGACCAGAGGCGTGCTCTTGTGGCATCGATACCCTTGGGAACCTCTTTCCTCCGTTTAATGACGCGATAGTACGCGGCCTCGATCGTAAGGGCAGCTTGAATCTCCTCGGGAGACGTGGAGGTTTCTCCTTGGCTGCCATTATCAACAGGAGGTTCACCGTCGCTTGGATTGAGTACGTCTTCTTCGGGCAAGGTATCGTGATTCTGCTGGCCTTCATCATTGTCAGGTTCGACCTGGCGCCCCTCGGAAGTTGGGAAACTGGGAGGAGGGTTAACTAGTTCTCGTGCATCCGCGCAGTCTGCGGCCTTCTGACGGAGGCGGTCTGGGATCTCTTTGATATTTTCGTACATGACAGTTCGGATGTATCGTGATACCCATCCTTGGGGTTTCGGGGCCTTGGAGTACAATAGGAGGATCATTTCGTCGAGCGTCGAGTCGGACAAGGACTTCGTGAACACGTTTACCAACCCTCGCCAATCGGACGCTTCGGCATACCTGAGTGGATTGAGCATAGTGAGCACCTGACGGGAAGGTATACAAAGTCACATACTGTCGATAGACCCCATTGACTCGTTCTGGCCTCCATAGACAGTGAATGGCTTTTAGCACCTTAGACCTAAGCTGGTTGTCGTTGATGTTGTATCCCACTCAAGAATGGGTTAGGAGGTCTGTGTAACGCCTGCGCCACTGGTAAGTACTCACGAAGACAAAGGCAGAAACAGCTACCAACAATCGTCAATCTCGGCCTCGGGGAATGAGGAAAGATAGACTTACATCCGAGCGATGTACACCGATGCGTACAGTGGAATCAACCTTGACCCGTTGTGTTTGAACTGTTGGTTGTCGAAGATTTGAGGGTTGTAGTGCTCGCGCTGCAAATCGATGCGTCGGAGAAGTTCAATTGTGTCGTTCACGAAATGCGGGATGTGACTCGTGTGCTTCCCCAGAGGGGGAAGTGAGCGGAAGAGGCCAATGAACCAGCTGCGGGGTAAGGTAACACCGTGCAAGGTACCACGCCCCGTCATGAATCGATAAGCGAGGATATGCAAACCGCATAGCCTTTCCACTGCGTCACAGAAAGGGCCAATATCCACAGGGATGCGATTCACAAGAATTTGCCTGCGCGGGTTAAAGTCGAAGGATCTGATACTTTGTGTGGCTACACCACTCACCTCAAATACAACGCTCCGAGGATCAATGAATGATGGGGACCACCCTGTAAGAACAGGACGAAGTCCCTGACAATGAAATGTCTCTCCATCCTGAGTCCTGGCCGAGTGAGGCACAATGGCCACTTCTCGTATCTGTACATCCGCGTGCGAGGAACATACCCTTCTGCACGCTCAAGGTCGAAGTCGTATGCCATCGTACAAACAGGCATAAACTCGGGGATAAAGGTTTCGATATACTCGAACGGCGAAGCAGACGTGCTGAACAAGAGCTTGTCACACGCCTGCCAGATCCATTCCCGCAGAATCCTGATCCCTTCCGTTGATTCGGGGGTGTTCCCGAGGTCGAGTGTTGCGATAGACCCGAGCTTTGGTAACGGGGGGTGCAAAGTAGAGTAAAGGATACCAATCCAGTGCCTGTTCGTATAAAGTCAAAATCTCGTGCTGTTGTAGCAAGTAGTGAAACGCACACAATGACACCCTTGGGGTGGAAACCAGCCAGATTCAAAATGCGGATTTCCATCAACACGGACCGGATGCGAGCATTGAACCAACTAGCTGTTATCCTTTCGGGTCGTATGTGCTGGAACTGACAGTCTGGTTTCGGGCATTCACCTCTTGCCACCATCATCAGACAGGGAGCGGCTCCGAGCCTCCTACGATAAGTATTGTGTTGTTGCTTTGCGCGGAGGTAGATGTACTCCGGGATCTCGCGATCGAGTGTATGCCGGAGCTCCTCGTGGGTAACAACACAACCGCCCTTTTCTTGCGCAATGTCTGGCTTGGGTATGAAGACCGCGCGCAAGAAGCTGTTTGCTGGGATAAAAAATCGGTCATCTTCGCGCGGCTGAAATGCGAAGACCTTTTGGCGCATGGAACCAGAGTCCAAGCGATCTTCACGCCTCAGGCGATCTAGAAGCTCGAAGTAGGCGAGATGGAAGGAAAGCTCAGACTCAGCATCGACTATGGCAACACCATGCGGAGGGAGAGTGGGAATGAAGGTCAGATCGAGACACAACAAAGCAGCGGCGTAATTTTCTGCTTCGATGAACTGGGGGTACAGGACACGAAGTGCTTCGAAATCGCCTTTGTGCCTTGCTCTGAACATTGCGAACTGTGTTCCTTGAGGGTTAGCGCCATAACTTAGCGGAATAATGGACACACCTCTTTGGCTTCTTGTTCGTGGATGTCATGCTTCAAAGTGTCTGCTAACCCTAATAATTCCGAAACCACCTCCGAATCTGTTGTGGGGTGATCCATGCCGAATGACTGATGCTGCCATAGTCCGGCTGACAAATACTCGATGGCGCGTTT
>MU118033.1:2864-46762 GCA_014904855.1 Thelephora ganbajun
ATGTTGAAGCTGGACCTTCTTCAGCACATGAAAGTTCATCAGCGGCGTTTGGAGTAACGGTGATAACTGGGGTGGGTTCCGTATCCCTAAACGTCCCCTCCAGGTGTTCCGCAGCATCGGACATATGTGCAATCTGGGCACAAGCAGCGTGGAGAGCGACGAGCTGAGGTGAAGGAGGTTCAGTTTTCATGCCGTTCGACAACGTGTGAGTTCGAAAAGTCGCAGAAGGGCGGAAGCATTTATGCCAATCGTCAACAGCGCAAACGACCTTGTACTCGTCGGTAGCGACGCTTTCATGATACTGCAGTCGAGTGGTAGCGGTAAGCCTGGGGCAGAGGCCTAAAACCGGATCTACCTCAAATAACGTCAACCAAATATCGAGCCGGTTGAAAAATCCACGCGCAATTTGTGCGAGCATCGTAGCGTTCCAAGGGCTATTAAGACTTCCAGACCCCAGTAGAACCTGTGCGGAAACCCGCCAAATTGCCCAATGATAGCCCCAGTAGACTTTGCCCGGTTAAACTTTGGGAGGCGAAAACAACTTCAGCACGGTTCATGATATAGAGTGGTTTGAAGGAATGGTCCAACCTTCTGACGTGCTGCCTCTGATCCCCCTTTGATCCCTTCCGAGAAGGATTATCCGATCATGTGGGCCACTTCCAGTATGTTCGGTTCGGCTTGGTAGTTCCATAGCGACCCATCCACCCTCCCATAAAAAGGACAGAAACCGCCTTCACGAATCATTATCTGTGGAAAAGAAGGTTCCCCAAGGAGATGTTCGAGTTTGGTGGAGGTTTCTCGAATGGTCACTGCCGGACTTTGCTCAATCGGAATGAATGCATTTGCCTTCGGATTGTAAACTGCCGAGCGTCATCAGAGCAATAGACAGGATGCAACTGGGAACGTACACGTGTAAGTGGGCTAACCCAACAAATAGCTCATGATCACCGTTGGATCCGAGGGTTTCTGTGGCCAAAGTACGTCCTCGGTCTGAAGGGGAATACAGGAGGACAAAGCCGAGCATCCGGCTTGCGCAAGACGGGGTTAAGTCTAGCAGGATACCTTGGGATCTGCAGTGGAGTGTGCGAGGTCTGCGTGGAATAGCCATTGTTTGACTCGAGGGGCTTGCAGACCTGAAATGCCCTCCGCGAGTTGCTCCCTGCGATGAAACTTTCGGGCAGGGTGGAAGGCTAATGGCATCTTAGCGCGGGAGTCGATATATTCTAGGCTATCCGGCAACACCTGGTTGTAACTCTTACGGTCGCCAGTTGGCGCGGACAGTGATAGTGATACGTTGTCGATCGATCATGTGAATTACCATACGAGTGACTCTGCTGCGGTCAAAGTGGATTTTAAGATACGACACTGGCTTGACCTCTGGCTGCGACCCTCCCAATGTTTGTCGTCGTCGAGAACAACACGACGAGCGTAAGTGAACCGGGTTCGTCCCAAATACGGTCAGGTTCGGCACCAGAATCGGATTGGAACCTCTTGTCCCTCCCGCCAGAGATAATCCTACGAATACGTGCGCTCTGAAGTCACGGCGCTCCCAAGAACTTGCTAATATATCTCTTGTAGTGTCATATCTGGATATTCCAGATCTAACATCCCTTTCACGAGCATCTCCGCAGCTTGTTGTCCTCACTTCGGATCCAATCCTCCACAGGAACCGGTTGCGTTTAACCGCACCCTCCAGAGTTGCCCACTCGCTCTTCGGTACGAGTCCTAACGGTATTCTGCTCAGGCCTAGTGTAGGAGAGCTACTTCAGAGAGGTGTTATGAAGGGGTTGGGGATTGAAAGGCGATGGAGGACTGGCGGATACTTCTATAGCCCAAGGGTATGTGATGGACTACTGCGGTCCTACGAAGATCAACTCATTGATGACAGATGGTGTCTGTCTACGAGAACGCTCTTAGAGTGCACCGTCTCCATGCTCAGAACCTCATTTCCACTGTCCTCCGAGGCCGTCTCCAGTCCTCGAATCCCAGTGCGGTTGTCCCCCCGCACTCTATCACTGGGAGATCCGACATCTACGTCACTGAGGGTTTGAAGAGGAGCAAACCTGGTGTTGTGAGTCGAACCCTCTTACCCACCATTCGAAGCCTTCGTTGGAACTTCAAGCGTGACCAAGTCAGTCGAGTCGTTCGAGGAGCGAGCGGCATAGGAGCTCTATTCGCCAAACGTAAGTCCTCAGATGATGAGTCGGATACCTCCGATCGAAACGTAGCGATATGGATCGAGAAGCAGGGACCGAAGCTAATCCCTGATTCGAGCTCTGGATTAGAAGTGGAGAGGACAAGACTGGCTTTGTGTCCCGATGTTGGGAAGATCATCAAATTTTACGAAGGACTTTCCGTTGATGACTGATGACTTGACGCTCAAGGATATCTTCTGGCGACCATGCCCCCATATCCGAACTTTCCATTTTCATCTTTCTCTACCACTCCAGCTATTCAGACACATGTATCCATCCGTACGGACCGTCCTTGGCCTTGGCGATCATAAATTCCTATGAACATTCCTTCCTTCCCTTACATTTTTGTTCCCCTCCCAATCGTATACACGCACACGGCAGTGTATATAATCTATTTTGTACCTGTTTAGTCTTGCTTTATGCCAACATATCGTCCATCGAGATTGAAAATTCGTTGTTTGATAACCGAAGAAATGTAACGACTGGAATGAACCGCATAATGAGGAAGAGAACAAGATTGAGACCCACGAAGTGTAGATTCACCGCCTCGATGCGAGCGATAAGGTGAATCGGGGGGAGGGGGATGCAAAAAGCGACCATGTCAATCATTCTCTTTGTGACGGTAGTCCAATCAGCCCAGCAGAGTTCGGTGGACTCGCAGCAGCAGCCCGGTCTAGGATCCCCCTCATCTGCCTAACCGCGTGTTCGTCCGTCTTCCATACCTTCCACTCCCCCATTCCCATACCGATCGCATCTGTATCTTCCCTCCCTACCCTCTTCCTGTATTGCATCTCACTCTCTACGAAGCGACCAGCGCTTAAGTGAACCTCCTTGAGTCCAACGCGGAGAAGGATAACGAGGAGGATTTGGACGGTGTTTGGGTTGATTCCAGAACCTGGGAGGATCGTTATCGGTTCGATTGGGGTCATGTGAGCAGGCAGGGAGGTAGATGAGGAGATCGAGGTGGACGAATTCGCCCTGGAGTGGGGTTGGATACGGGTTAGAGAATAGAAGTGTTGAGTTGTTTCTTCGTGGAGGTCCGAGAGGACCGAGAGGGAGGAGGGGGATGTTGCGACTTTTCCGTGGCCACTATAGTCGATTGCAGTCAGGGATGGGGTGACGGGGTCCGGTATTATTGGAACATTGTTGTACCTTGTTAGGACTCGCGTGATTCCTGGTATTGAATACAGATGCTGCAGGGCAGCGTGGGGATCTTGCGTCATGTCGAAGGCACGATGAAAGCAGACTGAAAAGAGATATGGACTTCCGATCCTAGTGTGACGGAGTGATTCACTTGCCTTGTAGTGGCAGCGCTTCGTTCACAAGCCTGGGAACGCAAGGGACGATCGGTAAATAGAATGGAACGAAGATTGACATACTTACTGTCTTGTGGTTTCAACATTGATCTGCCCATAGGTCGTCAGCACCCCAAAGACCACCCCATCTGCCCCTTCTTCTTTGAATATTCGGATGTCTTCCTTCATGACCTCGATCTCCGCTTCTGAGTATAAGAATGAACCGATTCTTGGACGAATCATAGTCTGCGGTGATGGTCATGCCATCCGATCGCGAAAAGGCCAAGTGCGGGAAGCGTAAAATCCATGAGAGTGGATGATCGGGTGAGGGGGTGTAAATCGATTGAGATTAAATATTGGCTTGTATGCACGAAGGGCTTTTGCATGGGACCCACCACGATTGGAACGGTCGGTCCTACTGCGTTCTTGACCGCTCTGAACAAACCGAGGGATGGCGTGAGACCGCCACCATTTGCGAGGTTCGAGCAGAGTTCTAGCCTGTCCGCTCCTCCTCGTACGGCGCTGTTTGATCATGACCATATCATAAGAAGGAGGAAAACGATTAGGCTGGAGGTCATTTGGTTATCGGGTGAGGGGAGAGCATCAACGAACGCGATTGCTGACTCGACAGAATCCACGCAGACCTCCATAACCAACACCACCATTTTGACCGTCCTATAGGGCCTTTACGCAAAGGTCGGGGAGATTACGAGCGAGAGTTAATTCTCCTGACCCTTTCATCTTGGTCCGCTACCCCGTGGGAAAGTCGATAAGGTATCTTCCGCGAGAGGCAAATGTTTCCCACATTTGCCGCCCGCGCCGACCGGTCTGGGCTAACTTGCCGGTGAACGGTTTGCGGTGCGCCTCTTGTCTCTAAGGCTTGAATTCTCTCTGGATGAAGAGAGAGCTGGAAAGGATCTCTGGTGCCGGCTCGGTCGACGTCGATTCTCCTCGCGCAAAACGACGAAAGGAAACCGCGCAAGCCGTCATGCCAACCACTACCTCCAAATCGAATAACGTCGCGTCGGATCCCAGCGCGATCAAGTTGAGGCAAGATGCCTTTTCCCTCTGGTCGACAATCAAGGATGCGACAAACAAAGAGTGCAGGCTCCTCTTCTCTCACCTTCCGAACCGTTCTCATAGCCATCTTCTCGTTGCAGGGGTCGTCTGCTCTCCACGGAGTTCCTGCGTTTGCCGTCAAAACGTCAGTACGCGGATTACTACCAGCAAATCCAAAATCCAATCGCCCTTGACGAGATCAAGTCTCGGATAGAAACCGAAAAATACCCGAGCCTCGATGTAGTCAGACAGGACCTCGAACTCTGCTTCAAGAACGCGAAGAAGTACAACATGAAGGATAGTCCAATTTGGAAAGATGCAAAACACCTCCATGTATGCTGTCGGTTCCGGTCCTCCCTTGGTACGACCCAACTGACCACCTTCAGAAACTTGTCAACAAGGAGTACGCCCGGTTGATTGGAGAACCTCCGGAAGAGGCGAAAGCTGCGGATGCGGAGAACGATGGAGATGCAGGGTCCGGAGATGAGGGAGGGAAGAAAAAGAAGACACCAAACCTCTCTCGGATGCTCAAATCACGTTTGCAGAAGTTGGTTGACAAGACTGACGACGAGTGCGTTTCATCCAGCATTTTTATCTTGCGTGTACGTTAACCTCGATCCTCTAGTGGACGCGTTATCTCTGCCGAATTCATGGAACTCCCCAGCAAGAAAATGTGGCCTGGTTACTACAAGGTAATCAAGAAACCTCAATGTTTCGAGAACGTTTTTGTACGCGTTTCCTTTCGCCAACGATCGACCTAGCCTCACCTCTTCGCCTCAGAAAAAGTTGAAACGGAAGGAGTATCATACGAGCGCCGACTTTTCCAAGGACGTGCAACTCGTCTTCTCAAATGCGATGGAATTCAACTCTGAAGGAAGCCAGATTCATGAAGACGCACAGACCCTGAAGGTGTGTTCCTCGTATATCGTTATTTTCGTTTCCTGTAGGGCTGAATCGGGTGCCATAGTCCTACTTCTACCAGCTCATGTCTGATCTCCCTGCGCCCCACTCCCTTCCTGAGTACTCGACATCGACTGGGACCTCCAAGATTACGCTGAGGCTTCCTGGTACTGGGGCCACTTCGACCTCCGCGACGAATGTCGTGACATCTACCCCTGTCAAGGGAGGATCCGTAGTGCTCAGGGTTCCAGGCTTGCCAAAAGACACCAGTGCAGCTACCACGACCAAGGCAACCGAGCCTGAAACTCTAACTTCCGGCCTAGGTACGACCACCCGATCAAGGGCGGCGAAGGAAGAAGCTGCAGTGGCTGAACCAACCCCAATTCAGCCCACTCCATCAACATCGAGGACCACGGCCTCGACTACTACAACTACCACTACGACCCAACCACCTCGCACGATTTCTACTCCCACAACCACCATAACTCCTGCTCAAACGACAACCCAACCGGTTGCAACGGTACCCATCCAGACCTATTCTACCCATTATCCAAATGCCCCCTATCAACAACCCGTGGACCCTAGCCGGCCAACTTCTGCTACGCCATCCACTATCCAACATACCACCTCCACAACCTCTTACACCCCTGCGACGATCCTACCTGCATACCCCGCCTATACAAGTACAGGGTACACACCCTCTACCACGACGACTCCGCTAAACCCTCTGTCAAATCTGAATAACTACGGATATACATATGGAGGAGCGGGATTCGGCGCGGGCGCTACAGGGACGACGCCTTACTCGACAGCAAACGGGATTTCGTATACGAACGCGACCTACGTAAACCCCACCACGGCAACTACTTCGTCCACACCGGCTCCATACTATAATGCCACCACGACCGGCACCGCTCAGAGCGCTAACCCTAATGCGAACGCCAACATTAATGTGGTGACTGCCCCTGCTGTAACGAAAACCCCTGTTCCTATGCCTTTGCGAACGTTCAAAACCGTCCTTCTCATCACGAGAGCATGTGAGCGGAGACTGGAGCTAGATGCGAGGGAAGGGGTGAAAGTATGGAGCGTGAGACTGTTGAATAAGGAGAAAGGACTGATGATAAGTGGGGTCAAATTCGACGTTCCTTCTCGCTCTACTATCAATTCAACGCCCAAGGTGGAAACAGCGGGCGGAGGTCAAGAGGAGGAGGAAGAAGGGGACGTGAAGATGAATGAGAACAAGGATCCTGAGGAAGAGCACGAAGATGATGGAGACTACGAAGCTGAACCTTCCCCAACTAAGCGTGGGGTCAAAGGAAAGAGGAAGGGCAAAGGTAAGGGCAAAGTCGGGAGACCGAAGAAAGTCAAAGTTGTACCTCCCCCTCCTTCTGCCGCTGTCGCACCGGCAACCGTGACGGTCCCTTCCGTCAATACCATATTGGAAGAGGAGGACGTGACCGTGAAGATAAACAACGCCGTCGTTCCCCTCCGTTCTCCCATTTCAGCCTCTACGGAAGTGGACGACGAGTCCGATGAAGAGGAGGATGGAGATGGAGAAGGTATCGTCACGAACGGGAAGGAAAAGAAGAACAAGAAAGGTTGGGAGTGGGATGTGGACATACCGTTGGGATCCAGTGTTTTGGAGATCAGTGAGAAGGGAGGAGCGGTGTGGAAAGTTTATGTGGATAGAAATTTCTTGTTGGATGGGCCTTAGACATCCGTTTGGGTCCTGTTTCCTCGGGTTTCCTTCTAGTTGAACACCATTCCCCCACCCTACGATTTTCCGTTCTCTCATCAACTAACTCCCTCTCTTTCGGCTCATTTCCTGTTATTTGCACACTCATACTTTACACTCTCATGATCAATAGCCACCCAAATGATCTTTCCAGCCTCGAGCCTTTCGAAGCAGACTGCGATGCGAATGAGTACTCATCGATTGATAAGAGTCCACAGCAACAATCATTGGTATGATAATTACCCTTGAACCGACAAGCCATTCGGTATCTGCTCCACCTCCTCATCCTCCTCGCTCTCCCACCTCTCAGGGACGTACGGGCGATACCGTCCCGCCTCTCCCAGTCGCGCTCTAACTTCCCTCTCCATCTCATCGTCCCTGACCTTGTTGTCACCCTCATCATCTTCACACTCTTCGTCACCCACACCGTAGTTATCGCCCTCTTCGTCTCGATTGGTCGTCTCCTGCGCTCTCGCGAACGCCGTGAGGTGTGACTGAGATTCGACGTACCGCCTCATCATCTCTTCCCTATCTATCGCATGGACTTCGTACCCCTCCGACCCACGCCGGATGAACTGTCGACGCTGTGGTCTGTCCTCATAGTAACGGGCGTCTTCGTCTTCGTCTTCGTCTTCGTCTCCATCTGCGTAAGGCGGTTGGGAGAAGTGTCCGTACGAAGGTTGTGATTCGTCGTAGTCTGGGTGGTATGGAGGGACCGCATAAGTCCCATCCGTTTGCCCGCCTTCGGTAGTGTAAGGATAAGAATGACGTTGCCTCGAAGTGGGCGACCCGCGGCGTTCCCTCAATCCGTGGTTCGAGGAACCGGAGTGAAGGTCTGGGTTGAAAGATCCGTTCCCGTATGTCCACGGGTCCTTCGGGAGGGTGAAAATGTGGTTTTCGTCCATCCTCGTAGCAGGGTCTTCGGGTGGCCATTGGCCAGTATACTCCCCATCTGTAAGAGCGTGCATATGAGGACGTGGAGTACGGCAGAAGGAGGGCTTTGTTACCCTGAACTATCTCGAAACTCAAACCATCGCCTGGAGGTACGGTGGGCCAACACCATAAGAGAGGATTTGGGCCAAGGATGGCCTTGACGTTCTTCATCATACCAAGATTCTGTAGAACCCAACCCACAAAGTCAGTTTTAATCCACCAGCAAACACTCCGCGTTCCCACTTCCTCCTCGGTGTTGGGAAGAATTTTTAAGTGAGCTAAGTCGGTGGGTACAACTCACATAGGGAAATTTAATCTGCAGAAATTATTCGTCAACCTCTGAGTCCTTAGAACATCGAAGGAGATCACCTCTCGAATCTCGCCACGCCTGACAAGTTTAGCGACTTTATCCTTTTCCCAACCTTCGATTGTTGTCGAATTTCCCAACAGACAATGCAAGTGATACAAGCTGTACCTAGGTCGGTGAACGGTTCAGAAGACCACAGAAATCAGTCAGTACCTGAAAGCTCCAACAGCAGCTAGCACTGGGACGCAAGTGACATAATTCATGATGAGGAAAACCAACTCTATGGGGTCCGGCTCGACCTACAAACCAGAGAACTTCAGGATGTCAGAGTTTCGCTATAGATGATAGAGGATACCCAAAAGCCGTTCTTGGTAGAGGACAGAGCTCGGTATGTTATCATAAAGACGTGGTAGCTGCATGTCACGTCGACGTAGAACAGGAAACGGACGAAATGGCCATAGTTGTATAGACCCAGGCAGTTGTTCACCCACGGACAGTGGTGATCTAGGACATTCCCCAGGTTAGACGGGATCGAGGGTATGGAGTGAGCGCAAGTGGTTTACCCATCCGTAGAACGCATCTGAGTCGGAATTAGGTCGTGCGGTAGCATGAATCGAGTAGACAAGAGACTTACGTCTTGCAATCCTTACAGTGGTGAGCTCTGGGTGGTTTGTACCGCTTGCAGTTCCGGCAGTACCGCGGTTTCCCCAACCGATTGATTTCAAAATCTTGTTTGTCGGACACATCAGGTTCCTACGATAACGTCGAGGTTGAGCGAGAGTCGTTTCCGGCCATTATGGATACTGAATGATGTTGGTATGTACCCACTGCGGAGGCACTCGACCAGGATCGGTCATGATGCACAGGTAGTAATTCCACCACAGCATTGCCAGAAGAAAGCTATAGGGTGATTCAGACCAAGATCTCATATAGGCGGAAAATACGGAACAGACGTACTTAAAGGGTATGATGAGTTTCAAGAGGTCGACTGAGACCTCTCTGCCATACCATGGCCAAATAATAAATATTTGAGACGAATATCCGTTGAAAGAAATCAACATAATCGTGAAACAGACGAAAACTCGGCCGAGTAGTTTCCCCATCTCCAGACTCCAATCTCTTCTGTCGTGTTTTCGTCTTTTCTCTGTCTTGTCAGCTGTTGCGGGTGTTGATGACGTTGACGAGAGGAAGCGGAAGGACGGCGCGGGACTCGGACTGTTTTGATCAGCGACGGCGATGTACTCCACCTCTCTCCGACATTCGGCTTTCGTCCAAAAGCCTTCCGGCGTCGCGGCCAGGCTACTCTCTTCTACCTCCAAAAAGGTTAGGATTGGCAAGGCCGGTTCATTCGGCGGCGTTAAGATTCGTGCGTCCAGAAACAACCACGCACGCCCTGTTGGCCTGTGAAACTAACGCATACGTTTCCTTCGTTCGTAGCCGGGCTCCCACAGGCGGAAAATGTATCCGAGAGCACGGAAACCAGCACTGGAACGGTTGGGACTAACCCCGCCACACCCTCCGACCCCATAGTTGTCAATAACGAGGCTAGTGTGAATACATATGCCCGACATCTGAACAAGTACAAGGCCGGCCAATCTCCTGCGACATTCTACCCCGGACGAACCAGGAGCCTCCAACCTGGTCTCTCCTGGTTGGGCCATGACGAGTTTGAGTCTACTGGACTCGCGTTCAAGCTCGCCCGACACCATATGCAGCGTGTGGCTGCTGGTAAGCCTACAGGTGGTTCCGGTTTCAACAAAAACGCGAATAAGAACGCGAACCCTGGTTCTGGTCCTCGGAAGAACTATGAGAAACCCCGGACACAGGCGAAACCGCCACAACCCAAGAAAGATCTGGCTCAGAAGTCTCGGCCGAAGCAGGTAGACGCCACGAGGACTGAGACACTCAGGGCCGTCAAGCCTGACGTGTCCGGAGGGTCAACTACCTACTCGATCCTCGGGTCCTCTCCCGCACCTCAAACGATAGTCCACGTCGAACTCGAATCAACAGACTTCGCGTCTCTTTTTGGTGCCTCTCCGTCTCTCTCCGCCTCGCCTTCCACAGCGAGCTTGAAAACTACCCCCACCGATGCCGCTTCTCGTCGCGTGCAACTCATTCTGGAGTACCAGGGTGGTGACTATTCCAAGTTGGTTCCCAACTCTTTGGTAACCAGCCAGGGTAGTCCATTAGTTTACGCCGAGAGTACGATGGCGCGAAGGAGGGAGTTGGGACCGAACAGAAGGAATGATGCTTTGGGAATCGTTCGAGGGATGATCGACAAGTCACAGGGCTCGCAGCCAACGGCCTGAGTGTCGGTCTGAGGGACGAGAAGTCGGCTTTAGAGGGTTGGTCATATGGTAATCAATGTTCACACTCCCTTGGAATAATAGAGATCTAATCCGCTCACGGCATCGATTGAGGTGAAATGGAAAAATGTATCAGATTACAAGATGAATACGATGGTAATGGTAAAACGAAGCATTAGTGATACAACCCTAGAAACAACGAAACCATATACCGAAAAGACAGCAAGGAGCTACAACAACATCTCCATCTCAGCAGGCTCTGAGGTTGAAACGATTTCCGAGGGCTGACTGGCGCTTATCCCAACCATGCTCCCCACACCTACGTCTAACGACCCAGAACCATATTGAGACCCATCCCCACCTAGTCCTTCGACTCCTTCACCTCCACCCATAATGCTCCTGCCTCCAGCAACGCTCCCACCACCAAACTCACTCGCGCTAGCCCTAACCGAATTCTCGTGCCCATTAACGCTCTCCGCGAATTCTCCAGCTCCTCCAAACTCTCCAAACTCTCCGTCCGGCTCTTGGGCCATGAGCATCTCCAACCTTTCCTCCTTCAGCCAAGACGGTATCTCGAAATCCCGAATTTCCTCGACCTCAGGGTGGATCTTCAACCCGAAAGCAGTGAGATGTCGTTGTGTGCGTTGAGTTGTCCGATGGGAAGTCAACGAGGAAGAGCGCAGAGCGGTAGCCATGAGGATTCCCGTGGGCTGATTATGCGCGTGGTGGGGGTAGTGAGGTTTAAGATGAGATTTGTGAGAGGTGGCTATCGAGGCTGGACTAGGTAACTCCACCTCTTCCCCAGTGTCGACGACATCCTCATCCTCCACTTCCTGGGCGCGAACACCCCTTCGCGGTCGCTTGTTGGGCCGCGGGCTCTCTAAATCCACAACGGAGGGTGTGCCTGTGATCGAGGTTCGTGTCCTCGGTCTTGTGCCCGGGAGAACGGGTGTTTTAGGTACCGCACCGGCACCTCGTGTGCTCGCTCGTCTTGGATGATACTCAGACATGGGAATCTGTGTTTGGATCTGGGTCTGAGGCTGTTCTGGAACGGATACTGGAATAACCCCGTCCCCATTTCCGTTCGTAACCTGGGAGCCCTGCAGTGGGAACTTGATCCTTAACTTTAACTTTTGCTGCGGTTGTTGAGGCGGTTGCGCGGCCTCTTCTTCCCCTGCCGCCTCTGGTTCCACGGACGCGCTTGGACGTCTGCTACCTCCAACGCTTGCACTGGTGAGCTCTTTGACTACCTTATCGGGGGGCAAGAGGACGCGGTAACGTTCCTCGAGGCCTGCAGCAGTTTCGAGGATCTCTCTCCTTCGTCGTTCGCCCTCGTTGTACAACGCTGCACCGTTAACGTGAATCCCAGGTAAGTCCTGCAACCCCGTATCGATGTCATCATCGACGACGATGGGTTCATTGACAGACCCGTCACCCTCCTGTGAAGTCGAAGTACCGGGAGGACGGAACAAGGAGACTGGTAGTGTGAGGAAAGCAGAACCGTCCATACCCCGTAGTTGTTCGATACGCTCCTTGAGCTTGTATTGCTCATGCTTAAGTTTCTCCTTCTCTCGCAGTCTCTGGCGCTTCTCGAATGTTTCGTATTTGCGGTGTCGTTTTTCGTAGGTTGCATCCAAAGTATCGGCCAGATTCTGTATCCGATAAGGATTTCGTCAACGCGTGAGGAGCTTGTGGGGATTGTGGGATGTGTAAACACACCTCTTCAAACGTAGCCCGCGGCCTAAACCTACTTCCAACAATTGCGTCCTCAGATAACTGCGAGAATTCGGGGGTCTCTATGAGCTGTTGTTTCTTGTAGGCAGCTGTAACCTCTGGTCGGTCGAAGTAGCGCTCATAGCCCTTGTTCTCTATATCCGGTCCATCCCGTGCATGGGTTGCCGTGTCATCTAGTGTTATCGCTGAGGATGAGGCGACTGCTGTGACTGAGGTGGATTTCGAGGAGGGGAGAAGCTTCGCGTTGGTCGTCAGGACGAGGGCGACGTTCGAGGAAACGAGCGGATCCTGCTCATCTAGAGGAGAGAGATAAGAGAGCGCATATAATCAGTCACACGAGATAATCAACGCGGGAGGTGGATGAATACACCAGACGCGACGCCGCGCAGAAAACGCGTGTGTTCTGCGGGGCGATAGTGATCACGCATTCCGCCTCAACTCGGAATAGGGCCGCAGAACGGATTTTAATACAGATATTTTTGGGGGAGAGAAAGCTTACATTTCCGTTTCTGAGCGTCCAAGATGATAGCATCGACATCGGCACTTCCAAACCCGGGCCCGCCCCGCCTCGACCGGGAGGGCAAGACCCGTTTCTGGGGTTGACGAGTTGTCTGGTGCTCTGCGCGTCCTGAAGTTGGCTTGGTGGTCGCTGTGCTTGCTGGTGGGTGGGAAGCGGAGGTCTTGCGGGAGGATGTCGGTGCCGTCGTTGTGGCCGACGTTGCGGGTTTCTTACCCTGGGCAACGGAGGACACCATCAACACACGTTCGGTCCTTGGTTTTTTGAACGACGAGGATGATCCCGGGGAGTATCAGGGTGGATGGAGGGCTTTGCGAATGCTCGAGGGCACGCGTAGAGGGTGGGGAGAAGTGGAAAGGACTGATGACCGGTGGTCAACTCGATGGGGTCAGGCTAGGCACGACAGGCGTGATTGGCTTAGGAGTTGGAAATAAAAGCCATCCTTCTCACAGACAAGTGAAAACCACTGAGCATACGCTTCTACCAGCTATGAAAGACGGGATTGACGATGTTGGGTATTATATATATACATGAGGCTACCAGACGTTGAACTTTCTCAACAACTCTCCTGCCTGGTTAGAACAACCGACATTCGGTCAACTCGGACTTGTCCATCCCACTGCTGCTGGTCAAGAAGAAATCCTGAGTTGAAGGGTTCACGAATAAGAGTGGATATTCGCCATCTCAACGCCATTGTAAAAAGCCGACAATCCCCCTCAGCCGATCAGACATCAAGGGAGGAAATAAAAATGGACGCGTTATTGGGGCCGTCTGGATCCGTCCATCTACTGCGGTAATTTGTCCGCAAAATACCTACAAATCTGTGAGTGCAGCAGTCAGAAAGCGTGGGCGCAAAACACGTTTTCTGTCCACTAAAACTTAGCGACAATCACAGGGCCCGCCCCATTTCACACTACAGGGGATCTTTTTTCCCATATTTTGCCAGAGACTCCCACCTACAACCCGTGAGGTGCACTCGAGAGGAGTAACCAAGTCCTCGGTTCGGGGGGAGGCACGGCTAGTCGGCCCTCAAATCCCATCAGTCCCCTTAAACACACCATGGTCGACCCAGGACATGGTTCCCCGAAGAGTGGTCGAGGAAACGTCTGCCAGCGAACGGTTTGACATTTCACATCAAAGCCACTTCTCATAGCACCCTCACTGGACTAACCCGTACCCTTTATGTTCAGGATCGTGGCACCAACTTGGGAGGATACCCACAGAATGCCACTGCGCCGCGTTTAAGACAACCGTGGTTTCCAAACTGAGGGTATCATAGTCCATTTGTGTATCCCTTGGGAATGCCCATAGCCGTGAACCGCCGGCCGTGTATGCGATCCCATGGCATCAAACTGACAAAATGGCCCTCCCCTCCCAGAACACCGGCAGGAGACCACCTTCCTTTGCAACTAGGCAACGCGAAATGTCTGTGAATTGTATTGAAATTCGCCCTAGTAGAGGAAACCTGAAGGTGACAACGCTTTGCCCGTCAGTTTATAAACCCCTCTAGGATGGCTGGGATAATTCCCATCGCCGCCGCTATCGCCTGCCTCGCCCTCCTCCCTCAGCTGACTTGTTTCCACCTCCACGTTACGCCCCGTCATGGACGACTTTTATGCTCACAATTACGAGTATCAAACTCCTCTTCCCCCCGTTCCAGGAAATTGTCTATTTGAGAAGTTCTTTTACTCGTGGGTTTCTCTCGTGTTTTGTTGTCCCGTTATCTGACGAAGCCGTCTAGACTCTCAAAGCAGGAGGTTGCTACTGGTCACCATACCACAGCCCCTGCGAAAGGTTGCAGTTTTCATCCATCCGTGTTCTCCTCGGGAGTTCACGAGAACATAATGGAACCGGACACTTCCCATGGCGACGACGAGAATTACCATTCACAACTTGAGGAAACTCCCAGTCCCGTCGAAAATCCTCTCTCCAATGTCAGTGACAACTCTGGCGCCAGCCGGAGTAACGAAGAGAAGCGTCCCCAGGAGGTAATTCTTTGTCCTTTCCATGGCTGCGATTTCCACCACATTGTCGACTACACGAAAGAGACTCTCGAGGGCCCGGGCTCATGGAAAACCCACATATTTACCGTTCACTGGCCTCAAGGCGGTCGCAACTGGGAGGTTTGCCGATGGGATGGCTGCGGGCTACCGCAGGCTAATCGTAGTTCGGCCTGGAAGCATCTGGCTGTCCACGTCGAGAAATTCCATGTTAAGTGTCCCCGCGAGGGGTGCCGCGCCTACTTCTCTCGAGGGGACCGCATTGCCCAACACATACGCGAAATTCATCAGAGAAAAAGGCGGTAGATAACATAATTTATATTTCCGGTGTACCCCGCCGCTTGGCCTCGTAGCCTTCTGCTTTTGTGTATCTTTTGATGCCTCTGTAGTTGTTTTCACTCGTTCTATGTAGAACCAGAGGTGGCATTGTATACAAAACTTGTCGTTTGTACCAGAAGGTGCCCCTGGTGTACTCAAGCTGAAGGTCCAGGATTTATTAGGCAAACTACTGGTTTTGGCGAGATATCTCGCTCAACCTCGTACGTCCATCAAGTGGTGCCATAAGCTAATGGGCGTGGGAAAACGACCTCCGAACTTGAGCCGGCCACGTGGGTCCACCACTGATCCGCTGGGTACAAACTCACGGGAGGTATATGCCCGGACCAAGTGTTGTTGACCAAATGGCTCTTGCACCTATTGAGAGTCCAACAAGAATTGTTGGCTGAGGACATCGGAGGCTCCAGTCCCGTTCAAGTGTGCACGAGTACGAGAATGGGAAACTAAGGTAGAAGGTCGAAATTGGCGAGGCTCTCGCTGTCACTTCATCACAGTCTAGGACTATGTCCTCCGTAGACTCGTACCATACAGCGAATACCCCAATTGTCGACGCTACACTTGCCGCAGGAACGTCCGCGCTGAAAAGACCGGGTACCTCACCAAAGATGGGATTCATTGACAACGGAACGACGTGAGCTGCTGAAACGAGTTTTCACTCTCCAAGAGAACAAAGCCATCCGGGGAGAATTGGCCAACACAAGAGATGCACAAGCCAACTCCATTGATTGAACGGCACCGCGCGAGGTGATGGTTTCCAACGAAAAGAAGAAACTTGAGGGAGAGATCACACAACCCAAAAGAAAAGCTTGTCGACAACTCCACCCGCCAAACAGACCTGGAACAGCTGCAAATGCGTCCCACCAAAGTTCAGCTCGGTAAACCGTTCGAGAGCTCAATTCGTGTCATCTAATCAGTGGCCAACGTTCAATCGCATGTATCATGGAGCTTGGATGGGATTCTCATGATCGGGCAAGCCAGTGCCAGTATTAAATACGAGAAAGTTGACCTAGCACATATCACAAACGTCATAAACAACTTCAACCTCCCATCTGGGCAAACAGATCAGTAGGACTGATGTGCCTCATCCTCCGAATTTCCCTTTTGTACGGATCCTCAGGCGGTCTTCTTGTAGGCGGTGGCAACTCAGGTAGATCTTTGCGTCCCCCCTGGGTCGAGTTGGCGCGACTCTCTTGTCTACGGCTGATTCGCAAAGCAGCCACCGAGTCCGTATCTAACCCAATGGGGCGGAACGAGGGAAGAGGAGGGAGCGGGGGAATGGGCGCCCCGTTTGATGGTACTCGTTGTGGATTTGACTGGCGCGATTGGGAACGGGTGGAACGTTTGCGGCGTGGTGTGTCATAGGGATCGCGTGGCCTGGGAATATACGAAGCCGTTGGTCCAACAACATGTGAATGGGATGAATGAAAACTCGACTTCGATTGCTGGTACTGCTTTGGCAACACGAGCTCCTTAGCAGGTCTCTGCCAGCCATACGGACTATTCGATGTGGCCATCCTGGAACCTTTGTCAAACCACGAAACGACCAGCCCTGCACCAGCTGATGAATGGTCAGACCAACTGGGTATGGAGCCAACGAAGTGGAAGACGTACCAATCACAACCGATACCCACGTAAGAGTCATCGCGACTGCGGCTTCCGTACAATTCCCGGGGTGCTTAGAAGCAAAGTCTTCACACAGGCCATTTCCTTTGCTGGAGGCGCTGCGGACCGCAAGGCCGATGGCACCGACGAACGAGAAAACAGAAAGAATGGAGAACGCAATCAAGTTGGGAATGCGACTCGGTTCTGCGTTGCGGCGCTTGTATTTGAACGCAGAACTGGGCAGAAATAAGAGCTAGGGTAATGGGGGCGTAGAATTGACGTACAAACAGAGGATGGTGAACAAGACAATGATGTCCATGGAAAACTGCAAGGCTTCGTAGTCTTAGCGTGCCTAAGAACCGGTTTCGCGGGACATATTTTCAGTATTTTCTTACCTCCAGCCTCAAACGACAGCATTCCAACTGCTATGATTCCAATCAGAGCCGAGTGCAAACAGAACAGTGCGCCTAGATGGATCGTTAGCGTTCATGAAACCTTATTAAAGCCACGAGGAACTCACACAGCGCAACAACCCTGTAAATTCGGTACACGTGCCAAGTCATAACCAGTCGGGATCTAGATAAGGTGTGTTGGAGTCCACGATCCGGGTGGATGCCAGGAGGTGGGTGAGGGGAGGGAAGGGGAGGGGGAAGGACCACCCAGGCTGAAGTTGCCTTCCGTTAAATCACCCAAGGAAATTACCAAAGTGTCGGTGGCTCAAACACGGCTCCAACGGTGGTCGGTTCACGGCATGGTCAATGCTCTCCGCCTTTGTTAAGCCAACTACTATGCAGACTTCCCTTGGTACCATAGCACTTACAAAACACCAAAGTCGAGCGTATCAAAGCACAACCCGTTGAGTGTTTCCAGGTCAGAGGAGCGGTAAGTGCAGCAAGCGGTAGATAGATTGGCATGTTGGTGAACGCGTGTGACAGGGAGTTCCCTTAATCAAGTTCGTACGCTGTTGAGGAACCGAAAAGCCTTTTCAAAGCATGGCAAATCAAAATGTGCGCCCATGCTGAGTGTGTACCTCCTGCAATCGGGGTGGGTGTGAAATGAAAGACTCGTTGTGCAAGGAAAGAGACATTGGAATTTGAGAGTAGCAAGCGCTTGAGTAATCTCGGCGTTCCCCGTTTCCCGGCATCAGCCCCAAATTCGGGTAAGGAGCGAGCAGCCCAGAAAGCGGGTTAAGAAGAGGGCAGGGTGCGCCTATTTCACGGAGAGATGGATACGAGTACATATTATTGTCTTCGGCAACACTTTGAGCTCCAGCCCAAGTCAACACCTAGTAGCACCACCACCACCACCAGCCATCCAACCCGACCAACCCACCAACTTATGCGCATGAATGCGCGTCACCGTTGATCCTTCACCTCTGCGCGACTTGAAGCTCGGCCACCAAGATCTAAACGATCGCTACGGACCGGAAGTCGAGTAAGGGCGGAAGAGCAAACTAGAGAAAACCGAGATTGTTCGCAGAGAGAACGTAAGCGCGTCTATACCTCCTCGGTAGTCTCCGACTCCTGTGGTTGTGGTTGTGCCGGCTCAAGCTGTGACTGTTGTTGAGACTGTTCTTGTGGTTGGGACTGGGGCTGAGGCTTTTCTTCGCGGAGTTCTCCCTGTCCCTGTAGTGGCGTATCACTAACGATATATCGCAGCACATCGGTCAGCGTGATGATGCCGAGCAGTCGCCCCTTCCTCCCGCCACGCCTTTCGTCCTCTTCTCCCTCAACGACGACCAGCCGATGCACTCGACGCTTGTTGATCAGTTGGAGGAGCGTTCCGAGGGAATCTGATGCGGTGCAGATGACGACGCCAGGGAAGTCTGGAGAGCGCTCGTTAAGAGCCTGAGCGATCGTCAAGTCCAGGGACTGATAGGCCCCCAGCCGCACCAATGTCTGCATAAGTGAAGTGAACAGAGTGAGTAAGTCAGGTTGTACGCTCATGGTCGTAGGTACGGTGGAGGAATGTGACGCACGATGACATCGACCGTTTCGTAGAGGTTAACGACGATACCATCTTCATCGATAATTGGTACCGCAGAAATACCCCGCCCGGAGAATGCATGGACGACATCAAAAACTGGGGTTGACATAGTTGCTGTTGCCAACGGCCAGAACGGAAGAGAACCCTCTGGTGCATCCTTGGGATCTGCGACATAGGTCCCGATGCCCAGTTTACGAAGCGGGAGGTGAAGTTGGACAACTTCTTTGGTGCACTAAGGTGGAACGATCAACATCAGTGCCCTTGTTTTGATTGAAGGGACACAGAAAGCGCACATTGATGGATATGAACTTGAGAAGGCGATATTGGGTCATTATTGAGACTATCATCTCGTGGCCGGTATCGGTATCGTTGTCGAGAAGGGGGAGACGCCGTGCGTGGGTTTGAATGAGAAGGGTGGCGGCCTCGTAGAGTGATTGGTCTGGTGATGCCCAGAGGAGTGGAGGGGTGCCTACGCCGAGGGCCTTTTCGATGTCTGAAGAGAGGGGGTCAGACATGTGGGCCAGTGTTTCGGGGGATGGCTTGCCTCGCAAAGATTCTAATCGTAAGGTTTCGACGTCCGTCACGGCGGTGGCGAAGTTGGAAGTGTGGTAGTAGTATTGGATAAGGTGGATTATGTCGGAGACGGTGAGCATTCCAGCAAAACACGACTTTTCGCTGTTCCATAAAGGTGCGGATACGACGCCTGGATGAGATGGACGGCAACCGGATTGATCAGTAAAGTGAATTGGAAACGATTGATGAGACTGACCGTTGAGAAGAAAACATTGAAGTGCCTTCTTGACCTCGAGTTTTGTGTCGAGGACGATGAGCCTGAAGGAGACGGGGAAGACGTCGTAGCAAGTTCTGCCCCTAAGATAGTTTCTGAGCACGTTGAGCGCATTGTCGTGGCTCTCCTGATCCTGTATCGGAGGTAGATGAGATGGGGCGCGTCCGCGAGTGGTAGTGGCGCGCCGGAGGATCCTGGGCGAGTTTGGAGTGAGATTCGTGCTCATCGTTATTTACTCTCCTTGTACACGCTTCTTCTCTCTTCGTCTGCCACTCTGCTCAGGACTGGCAGGGGCTTATGAGGGAGACGTGACAGTGCTAACGCATACGTCACACACACCAGCACCGTCACGCCTGCGGGGCAGTGAGGGAAGCCTGGGTTTGGTCAACCGATCCTTTCTCGCCCTTCGTCCTTTATCCCATTTTTCTGTCCATCTTATTCTCCTCATATTCCGCCTCAACGACGACCCCAGCGGGTCTTTATTTCATCCCCGCACTTCCCGTTATGGGCGAGCCTCAAATACCGTACCCATCTGTCCCCGAATCACAGCCCACCCTCGCCTCGTCCGTCCCTCTGGTACTCAATGAACTGGTGGCCGAAGCAGTCCTTTCACAACTCTCAGCAATCACCAACATGGCCGTAGAGGGTCCAAGCCAGCCAGGACCGCCGCACAACAGGGACGCCTTGTTCTTTCTCCTGCCATTGCTGATAGTTCTCTCCACCTTCCTCTTCCTCATCCTTCTCTTCCTCGTTTTCGTCATCCTCCTCCGCAGGCGTCGCGGAATACGCTTACGAGATGGCGAGGGTCCCGTTGACTTGAGTAGGGGAGATCTCATCGGGGGTGAAGGCGGTCTCGAGGGCGTTGAGTCGAGGTGGTTAGAATCGGTCAGCGAATCTGAGAGGCGGGCGTATTTCCGTGCCAAGGGTACGCCTATTCCTAACCATCTCCATTACATGCGCATTTGTATCCGACTGAACCACCGTGTTCCCAGATTATCAGCTCCAATACCCACCCAACTCACTCCCAACCGATATCACCCTCTCCCAATTCCTCTCCATTCAAGAGAAAGGAGTAGCCGCTTGGTCTTTTGAACCCGACCTAGAAGCCATGCATTCGTTGCTCGTTCATGCTCGGACAGAAATCACATTTCTACCCGACCCTTCATCTGCTTCCTCTGTCCAGTCCAACCTCCCGTTACCCAAACTCAACGAAGTATATTACTGGGAGGTCAAGATGTTCGACCTTCCCCCGACAACAAATGTCGCAGTTGGGCTGGCAACAAAGCCATATCCTTCTTTCCGGTTGCCCGGTCACGGTCGCTTCTCGATCGCCTACCACTCCAACGGAGACAAGTCCTATAACTACCCGTTCACTTCTACAACATTCAACTCGGTCCTCAAAGAAGGAGACGTTTTAGGTATCGGTTACCGTCCTCGCACCGGAACAGTGTTCTACACCAGGAATGGCCGGAAGATGGATGACGCGTTCACCGGGCTTATGAACTACAACTTGTTCCCAACCGTAGGTGCCGACGGACCCTGTAGTGTTCACGTAAACCTTGGCCAGGCTGGATTCGTCTTTATCGAAGCCAACGTCAAGAAGTGGGGCTTGGCACCAAGTGTTGGAACACTTGCCCCACCTCCGGCGTACGGTTCGGAACGTGGTAGCATTCTCCTTGCCGCAGGTGACTCCAGGCCGTCTAGTCGGCATCAGTCACCGTTGGGTCATGTTGTTTCCTCGAATCCTCCGTCTCCCGGGCGTCGCCCAACACACCGATCACGCAGGCCGAAGCACTCGGCTCTTGCAACGGGAAACCTTCCGTCGTCTCCGTTCAGCAACCCTGAAATGACGCCCCCACCGCCGTTGACCCCACCCCCACCAATTACGCCCATTGATGAATTGTCGGAGACTGGGGCTCAAGGGAACGCTGTTGCTGGCCCAGGTCCCTCGAGTTCTGATAGATACATCTCCCCCACAGACATGCCATTCCACACTCCAACGGCGAGGAGTGATTTACCACCTTCTCCCCCAGTTTTTGAGTCCGGAGATGAAGGCACCTCCCCCTCACGAGCGTCATCCAACCCTAATCCTAGTCGCAATCCTAACCACAACTCGAACCAGAACCAGACCCGTTCGAGCACCACCCGGAATCGGAGTCGGTCACCCCCACCGTCGTCAGGTGCGAATCCGTTTAACACCCCTAGAGGTATTCGCTCTTCACAAACCCACTCGATAGTAGTAACCGCCCACCACCACCATTCCTCTTCGACTTCCTCACATAAACGACGTGGGTCTGCTTCTCGACTGGGGTTGGGACAAGGGCAGGTGAACGGACTTGGTGTGGATGAGGAATTGGGGCAGGAGGAGTTGGCGGACATGGATGGTCAGGGCCAGAGCTCGAGGCAGCGGGAGATTAACGTCCACCCACCGCCAGATTCGCCGATGAGCCCTAATCCAAACCCGCCGACCCCTCACGCAAGAGACATCGGGATGAGAGCGTTCGCGGCAGGTCAGAGGGAACGAAACCAACAAGCTCAACGCACTGGACGATCGAGAGGGATCCGGTTAGCTGACGCCGCCGATAATTCCGACGTCTTCGATTCTGACACGGATTCAATATCGAGGGACGGTAGTCGCCAACGCACTCGCGAATCCACTTTGGATGGCTCCACGGAGCCAGACCAGGATACAGGGCGGGAACCTCCAGCGTACTCTCCCTTGGACTCGTTTACATATGCGGACGGCGTGCAGATTGATCTACCGACGGACGTTGTGGCGACGATGCTAGAGAATGGCGCCTTGCCGGCGAATTATGTTGGCGGGGGAAGGAGGAACGGGAGGGAAGGAGAGGGTAGGGAGGAGAGGAGGGAGAGGAGGAGGAGGGAGAGGCAGCGGGAGAGTGGCAGGAGGAACCGGTGACCTAACACAGTGCCTATCCGTGGGTTCCTCGTAATGATCCTCCCACGCATATAGCATCCCTCTTCCCCACTTCAAGCCAAAACCTCCCGAGGCCGAAGTGATGCCTTTTCTGTCTTATCATTGTGTGGGCCACCTTGAGGGCGTTTTAGTGGTTGTGTAAACATGTGTATTATTTTTGATATCTTCCATCCTCCCATATATCTCTCGTCAACCCCATTCATGTTCTTATTGATTCATTCTGGGGCTCTTCCATCATTCCACCTCATCCCCCATACTCCATCGATCCATCGATTGCAACATCACGCCGTCCTTCATCTGCTACCGCTTAATTCTGGGTTCTTGGTCTTCTGTCTTTACTCAGTAGTGGGCGTACGGGTGCATGCATACACCTCAGCAACCTTGGTCTCCACCCCTAAGTCCTTCCCCGTCCTCCTTTCCGTGGTTTGTCGATATCTCAATGTACGCGTTCAAACTTATAAAGTTAACAATGGAAGTCGTTACGTCATGAGATCATCTCGATTCTTGGAGGAAGTTTGGAATTCGAGGTCAGCGAGGGAGATCGGTGGTACCATCTATGGGGGAACGTGGGAAAGAGCGTGATTTTCCTGTAGGCTACTACTTGGTTATCGCGACCCTTCGTTACAGCAGACCAGTCTCCTTTGCAATTCGTGGGGAGTGGCTTTCCATGTACACCGAACCTCAGGTACCAAACCTTTCTCTCGTTGCCTGAGATGACGTTGCGGTAGCGTGGGCGTTATCGCTCCAATCGTAGGCGGTAGAGCCTCTGGCTTTGTTCTCGTCGAGATAGAACCTACTCTTAGGTTAGTCATCCCCTTGTCTCGAGCTCAGTAGACTGAGGGAATACTTGCTGGAATCCTTCCTCCTCGTATACGGCATGGAAGATCTCCGTGAGGTACGCACCACAGAATCGGAATTGTATATGACAACACCCCGGCGGGTGACCCCCTCACACCACTCAACCATTTCCGGGGCCCAGTGGTGCAAAACATTAAGAACCGAGGGCCACGACACGCGTAACGCACGCTGAGGTTCGAATGAGATGGGAGAACACGACGCGTGGGGGCTGAACAAACCCGCTCTCGCTGATGCCTTAGCTTTTATGCGCCTGCTCAGAGTTCTCGAGACCGAGGAAGAGAAGGCATGACGGAGGAAAACCACCGACTCAGAACGGATGGACGCACGGCACGAGATCCCCATTATTCGTCGAAGCGTGGTTGCGGCCTTTAGGGTCCGAAAAGCTTGCTACGGTAGAAGGTTTTTGGATCCTGATCAACGAACGATCGAAGATTCCATCGCAATGAAAGCGTTGTAACGTTTCGACGGGTAAATCAACATTCCAGGATCATCGATCACGGTAGAAGCTATGGCGACACTCACACACGCCCCCTTTTCCTCACTTCTGCCCACTCGTAACTCCGGCTGTTCATTCGGCCTCACAGACCAACGATGAACATCGACTCCCAGTGAGGCTCCATCCTGGCCATCGGTCCCTTCTCTATACCCTCCGCACTTGCTGGCCTATCATTGTCGTCTCTCCTAATCTTTGACGGCGCCGGTGTGTACTCATAAGCCAAAATTTACTGCCGAGGCTAGAACTTGAGTCTTCGCACTATAAAAGCACCCTCTGATAGTGTGAGAACTGTACCTCGTCCCTCGTCTTCGCTTCCCTGGTTTCTAGTACTAGGATGACATTTCTCTGCATCCTTCGCTTCATATTAATCTCCGCCCTTTTGTTCACCTCCGTCAGCGGACACTGTCGTAAACCCAGGGTGAGAAGAGAATGGAGGAGCATCAGTACAACTAAACGCGCTTCATGGATCAATGCTGTCAAGGTCTTTCCTCTGCTTTGTTGAGTTCCATTGGGCCTCACTGACCTTGGAAACTGCAGTGTCTGGCTGAATTACCCCACGACCCGAAGGTCACTGCCACTGTCGACCCTGCGCTTTCGTTGATCCCATCTCTAACCCCCGATAGTTCTTACTTTGACGGTGGGGTTTCTCCGCACAGACCCTTCCTTTGCTGATAACGATCGAGTAGATTTTGTGTATGCTCACATGGACCTCAACGTTTTGGTGAATACGAATCACCTCTACCGTCTCTACTGTCTCATATGCGCAACTTCCTACAGATTCACGGAACGGGCTTTTTCCTTCCCTGGCACAGACTCTATGTCCAGACTTTCGAGGTCGAATTGAGGTCGAAATGCGGATACACCGGTGTTCAACCTTACTGGGACTGGACGCAAGGTAATGCCTTGAACCGAGACCATTGGGATTTAATCCTGACCCAAAACTAGACGCTGCAGACTTTTACCACTCAACCATCTTTTCCAACTCCACTTGCGACGGCCTTGGATCTTGGGGTGATCCAGACAATGACTTCCAGATCTCCACCGGCGGCTTCAAGGATACCAGAGTCGCCTACCCCGTTCCACACAACATCCGCCGTAACTACATCCTTCAACCCTTCCTGAACGCCCCCGGTGTATCACCTGATAACTCTCTGTTGATGATCAACACGACTTTCACGAAAGCGAATGTGGATTTCACTTTGAACTCGTTCACGGGGGATTATATCAACTTTCAAGCGTATCTTCAGGGTGTTCCTGGACCTCATCCCGGACCCCATATCATCCTTGGAGGGGATATGTCTGGGTTGTGTCCGTTTGGGTTACAACCCCCCGCGTGCTACCATGGAACGAAGTGGTCTTCGAATGGTGGGCAAAGTTGCAGTTAACCGTGTGAGTATGCTGAACGAAACCTACTGCCCTCCACATAGATCCTATGTTCTACCTTCACCATACGGTACATCCTCATTAATAACTTTGTCGAGGAAGAGGCTGACATGCGCCGTTGAATAGATGGTTGACAAGATTTGGTACGATTGGCAACACCGGAATTCGAGTAACAAGAACGCGTTCGGAGGAGGTTCCATTAGTGCGCAGGTGGATCCTAGCCAAGAGTCCGAGTATCCCACTGGAGCACCACCTTTTCTCAATGTATGTGGCGCCCTTCCAGTTGGTGTGTAACAAAGGAGTTGGCTAACGTTCGACAGTTGAGTTCTGTGATCCCTGGTGATGGCTTGTGGGAGGGCGTTACGATTGGCGACGTTATGGATACGATGGGTGGGAAACTCTGTTATATCTATGCTTAATTTACGCTTGCCTTTCGCCTCCGTTCCCTTCTTTGATTAATCCGTTACGGGCAACTTTGCGTTTCGTGTGGTTCACTACGGTTTTTCGAACCTTCTTATGCCTTTGCAACCTAGGCGTAGTTACTGCCTTTAGGGTCCGAAGAACTTGCTATTGTAGAAGTCACCCGGATCCTGATCAATAAACGATCGAAAAATCCACCGCAGTGAAAGCGTTGTAACGTTTCGATGGATAAATCAACATTCCAGGATCATCGATCACAGTAGGAGCCCCCGCAACATACGTGCACACGTCCCCTTTCCTCACTTCTGCCTACTACTCGTAACTCCGGCTGTCCGTTCGGCTTCACAGACCAACGATGAAAATCGACTCCCAGTGAGACTCCATCTGTAGCTATCGGGCCGTTCTCTATACCCTCCGCACTGTCTGTGCTACCATTGTCGTTTCTCCCAATCCTTGACGACGCCGACGTATACTCATCAGCCAAAATTTACTGCCGAGGCTTGAGCTTGAGTCTTCTCGATAACCCTTCCCTCCTGAAGGAACCAATCCACCTGATACTCGAAGACCATCCCGGTAACAGTGGGCGTGTTGGTTGATTCTGCAACGTGTCGTAGACCTTACTTGTCTCCGCATTCTGTCCTGGAGGACTCGTAGATTTGTTCGAGGGCGAGTTTTGAAATTACCTTCCTCCCAGAGCTGGTGCAATCAGCTGGCTTTGGCCTGGTGAAAATCGGGTAGTGGGAGTCACCGGTGGCATTGGCGACGTCCTGGAATAACCTGGCTAATTTCTGAGGCGATAGCCGGTCAACTTCAAGGTTGACCGGGTCACCGTAGCGACCCGGATTGCCAGCGAACACGAACAGACTCCTGAGACGCGCCGTATGCGTTGCGCAGGTGCAACAACTGCTTCTTACTCGCGACCGGTTTAATTAGTGAGAGGAGACCGAAGCGGGTTTGTGACATCTTCGGCTGGAGTCCGCAAGAGCCCAAATCCTGCCGGAAGGGCTGCGTTTGGACTCTAGTGAGGTGCGGTATGGCCCCTTCTTGAACTGTGTAAATTCCCTCGCACCACCTCGGTAGAAAAGCAGGGTACAAACGGGTTCGATTTTCGGTGCGGTGGGAAGCTTGGGTGTGAGACGGTGCAAAGGGATACGAAGGAGAGAGACGGACAGTATGCATGTAACCACGAACGCACGATACGCCGCCTCAGCAACACAAGTAGATAGAGCAAATTCCTCGGCCTCCTTGTATTCAGACTGGGTGAGGATCTTTTTACCGCCAGAATACCAGCGACATCTCATGGCCGAATTTATATCTTGGGGCTACCCATCTTCGCAGAGGCTGTTTCCATCTATCGTTTAAATTTTCTGCCGGTTGCCCGCTGGGCGGGGGCAGTCAGGCGTCGACATTCCTCCCACTTTCAGGCCGTTGACCGTCGAACCTATTGTCTACAGCCGACCTCGGCTACCTGGCTATGAGTGCCAAGATATTGTATGGGATGGACCCAAAGACAATCTTATAACCGTCGATGGGGAGCGCGCCGGGATCTTCCCCCAAGTTTTGGAGGAACCCTCACGCTGTAGTGAATTCCGAAAAAATCGTCGACGAGGTTGGGAAATTGCTCAAGCTCGTAGGTCCACTGGAGGAGAAAAGTATAGGGTAGCAAAGGATCTCTGCGCAGCTCCCGACCGGCCAGCCTACGAATTACTAAGATCGGGTGGGATGCACTCGGAACTCACCCTCCTAATATCTTGCGTTGCACCAGCTTAACCCACAGATCCGCTGAGCACTTGCGAGCAATCCAAGTAGCTTAGTCCGAGGTGAGTAAACGATGGCGATCTGAACTTACTTGATATGCTTGTAGATTCCGTACGACCAGTCAGTACCCCGCTTTCATGCCTCCCTTGGTGACCCACTCGATTCTAGTAACTCGTAGGCTGCCTGGCCGAGGGTTGCGTATGGATCCTCACAGCATGACGGTCGAAGCAGTGTGGCTCCCAGAGGGTCAATACACTGGGGGGCGCCCTAGCCAACAACCGCCGCGGAGCACGAAGTGGTTCCACGTCACGAGTCTGGTGTTTCTTACACTTCCTGTCTCCTAATTCTGCTTATAGGACAAACCGCACGCATGGGTTTGATTCATCCAAGTAGGGTTCTGAAGTGGCTTAACGCCATGAATGATCTCGTGTCTGGTAAACTCGTGTCATGATCCAATAGGCGCCGGAGATAGAATATTCGGCACATTTATCCTCTCTTCTGCTGCACGGTAGCTCGGGGGCGGTGGAAGTTGGTGCACTCGGCTGCAGTTACAATCTCGCAACCACGAGTTTATCCCCAGACTCGCTCTCAGAGTTACGATACTTCGCTCGTCCGGTCCACTGTTCCTGGTATCCTCCTGCACCGGCCTAGCCAGCTCGAGGAGTATCAAGCACCTGTTTGTGGCCGGTACGCGAAACTTCTAACTCGAGTATCTACCCTTCCACCGAGAGTGCTCTCCGAACGTGCTTCTGAAACGTATCGCCGTGAGTCCATTTACTGTGTTTCTACTGCAAGTAATGTACAGCCCCGCGTCAACGACCCTTGCCCGTCCCTCGGACACCCTGGGACCTCTGGAACCATTCGGCACATATATAAAGCTTGCCGCCCACACCACTCTTTTCCTCAGACTACCATCACCGAGAAAACGTTCAACAGAGTATAGACGAAATTTCACTTTCTCGCACCAGATTTGGGCTATATCGTTCGTATATCGACAGAACCAACGGTGGGTTTCCCATCCGTGACCGTTTTCGCCTTTAAGCTCGTATTTTCGTCAACGTCGCCCTCGCAGTCCCGATCGCGACCAACTACAAATCCGTCTATTTCGAATCCTCAAACCAAGCCGAAATCCCCAGTAGTTCTCGAATTTCCATACCGAGGATTCAGAGCACCATTTGAAGGTTCATTTCACCCCTCAGTCGATACCTGCAACATCCCGCCACCCGCTGCGATGCGGATGTTCGTTCGTTCTGCCAAGCCGGTGCCGAGACGGACCGTTTGTGACTCCCCTCCTCCCGAGTCACACATCAAGTCCATCCCCAACGAGATCCTGATGCGTGTCATGCAGCTTGCTGTGTCTGATCCGGGCCTCCCCACGACTCCTTTTCTGCAGCCCTCAGACTATCGCACGTTTCTAGACACTTCAGGTTTATCGCTCACAATACCTCCGAACTTTAGACCCTCATCTGTCCAAGCTTCCCGTTGGTGTATGACCAAGTCCTGTTTTGGGTGGATGTGCTTGCACGTTCCAAGACGAGATTAATCGACGTCGTAATCAACACCCAAGTGGAATTTCTAGGAGTGGTCCAGCCATACAAGACTTTCCTGGGAGCAGTAGTCGGCCATTCCGACCGTTGGCGCAAGTTCGAGATCACGTCCAAGACATGGGAGTCAATCGACCTCTTCCTGGGTCAATCCCGACGCCTGGCTCTTCTCCCAGGACTGGAGGAGTTAATACTACATCACTCAGACGACCCGGGCCGTATGACCAACCGGGAAGACGATGACTTGACCCCCAGATTTCATAACATCTTGTTCGGTGAGGACGTCATCGCACCGATGCTCAACATATCGTCAAGCTCGGGGCGACGTACTTTGATTATTCTCGAATGCGATTGTTAGCCAAAGACCTCGTAGAACTCCATTTTGAGAATCACACGTACCCTCGTAATTCCGATATCCCTGAGAAGATAATAGACTTGTTGCGAGCCTCGCCGAGGCTCCAAGTTCTCACGTTGACCAGCCTAAACGTGCAGTTCAACAATTGGCCACAGCCCGTAGAATTACATTATCTTAGACGATTAGAGTTCAGAGGGTTTCCCCTGAGCGCTATGCACCTCCTTTCCATCCTTCGCGTCCCCTCGTTAGAGGTACTTCGTTTGGGGGAATGTCGGTTCGCGGCCGACCCAGAAATGGTTACAATGCCACTCGTCTTCGCAGCCGACCTCACTATGAGAATCCTGACCAGCTTCTTCACGAGTCCGGCAAACAGGCGGTGGTATTGGAGGGCAGGGGAATTAAGAGAGTTATCGTTAGAATACAACCACTGCCTTGCACGGGAGGTGGAAAGGATTCTCAGGTTGACCCTGAACGTCGAAACCTTCCATATGACCTCTTCTGTCGTGTTCCCCATCCTCGCCGACAACCCGGAGATCATACCTAACCTCCAACGCTGGGTCGTGAAGAGTTCGATGTTCTGTGATCTTTATCCATTCTCCGCTATTCTAACCGATCGTCCGGGAGTTACGCTCTCGGCCGAAGGAGACCTCACGCTGGATGGCAAACGTCTCTACAATGCTTTGAAGGACACCCATAATATCACCCTCCGCATCTAGTTCGGACGATACCTAACGATATTTACTATTCCCCCGTTCTGTTCCCATATCGTTGTTGTAGCCATAGTCCCACCTTCCTCAAGACTCATTCCCCGACGCTCGATCCGACTCTCTTCAACAATTTCCCTCAGAGTCCTCATCGAAGCCCTGGAGAATGGTAGAAACCTGCTCCCAGGCACGCAAGAATTTACCACAATCTCCTCAATGAATCCACACCGCTGGTTTGGACGTAGCTCCCCCGAAAACATACAGCGTACAACAAACGGATCTCCGTTGGAGTCGCGGATCCTGATCGGATTTGTGTACCCATGAAGATCAATGTTTTCGCGTCACCTGTCATCACCACCGACCTGGTCCGTCCCGAACTCTTGCTCTCAACTCGGACCTCTATCCTAAAATTTCCCCCCTTATCCAAACCAAGCTGAAATCCGGATTGAGGAGGTAGGCGGGTAACTGTGTCGGTCACGCCTGCCATGATCATAACACGCGATTCCGACCGCCAAAAGGTAAGTCCAGGTTTACTATCGAAGTACTAGTAACATGGGCTAGTGACAAACTGGATAGGTCATAGATCCCAACACGTTTATGTGAAAGACAAGAGCTTTCACCGAGACCACCAATCGCCCTCCGTCTTAAGCTCGGCCTTTATTTTTCTTGGGTCGTGTCGCCCTTTGACTCCATTAATTTGCGTTGACAATCGAGCATCTCAGAATCTTATCTATTTATCTTTGTTATTACATGATACGAACCCTTTCTTTAAAGCGCCTTTTGTCCGCTGGCACTCCTCAGTCTTTTACTTTATACTGAGGAGTGAGTCGCCTTCTTCTTTCGACTTATATTATACCAATGTTCCTCGTAGTATAGCTTACTGATCAAGACGTTGCTCAATTTTCGCCAATTTGATTGATTGATTATCTACCCTACTTCTTGTAGCCTTAAATGAAAGTGAATTCGTTCTTGAATTGCCTCGGATATGCCAAGAGTACTGTCCCCCCTTATCTATTTTATTTATTGTTGTGCCTTGTCCTGTCAATAGATAGCTGTAGTGGGATACAAATGCAGAAGCAAGAAAAAAACCAGCACATGTACGTAGGAATAGTGTGCGTGAACCTGAGACTGGTGGCTCATGTTCACTATCTCTGGACAGTGAAGCATTACGCTCGCACTGTCCTCGCACTACAGCGTGGTTTTAATTATATCCGTATATTTACTCAAGCGAATCTAACGCCGCGCATGGGCGGAGGGCGAGTGGGAGCATCACGTCGTTACTTGTGGCCTGTGGTGCTCTCCTTCACCCTCCCACGTGCTCGGTTTTGACCAAAATATCCCTCAGAATTGAGCGTGATTCCGTTCCAGCTTATAGGTAAGTATCGGTGCGCAATTTTCTGTAAACTGGATTCTGGCCACGGTGCTCTGGAATGGACTGGTACCGGGTCGTTGATCTATTAATCGATCCCGGCTTCGCTACACTCTAGGATGTATAGCTGGGACAACAACTTCCAAAGCCCTCCCATGGTAGAACCACTCGGATGTATCCTGGAAGTGCTGCGTATGTGGATAGACCCCTCAATTTTTTTTTGTGTTTGACTTTGAGTCAAATGAGAGCGAGAACAAAAATGATACGGGGATTTCCGAACTGGATCGAGCGCCACATACCCAAAAAACTTCCAGCATCCAATGTCCGACGAAATGGAGCGCTTTATTGATTGACGGTCATCATCGCCGATGCCTTTGAGGTCGGTCAACGGCTGTCGTGAGATTCAATGCTGGGACGTCGCCGGCACCACGGCAGGCACCGGGAGTCCTTACCTAAGTCACGGTATGTACCAGTCACTGGTAACCGGCCTGTACTAAAAACCGCTTTCTTTGAATCGCCACGTCTGCCCATCGTAGGGGCAAATCTGGAGTAGGTCGGTTGAGTCGCGCGTACTAGGATGCAGGTAGATCGCCAGCCACGTGCACTAAGGTGTGCTCTCTTCCATTTCGTTGCGGACTCCCTTGGCTGATCAATCGATTAGGGTTCTAGACGACAGCCAGCAAGAGAAGGTTCGAACGTGCACTCGATTGACACCAGTACAGAGGACCTAAATGTGTGATTCAGGTCCTCGCAGATGCCTTATCAACGGTTACTATGTCGGAAAAGGATACCACCCCAGCAGTAAACCGACTCCCACCGAAGGTATTCGCCAGGATACTGGCATTTCGAACGTTAGAGCGAACCCTGGTAACTGCTACCCACGTCTGCCGTCACTGGAGGTCCGCAATCCTCTCGGTTCCAACTCTCTGGACCAATATCCCTTGCCGCGACCTGGACCGCACCCTCACCTATCTCGAGCGCTCGAAAGATGCTCTAATCGATGTCCATGCTACCTCGCCGTCTTCGAGTTTCCCCATGTGCGACATCCTAAGTCGTCATATAGAAAGGACGCGATTGCTACGAGCCAACCTATCGAGGGCAGATGTCCGTTCTGCGGTCCTCCAACTCCGCGATCCTGTCTTGTCCTTGGAAATCCTGGAGTTATTTGGATCCACTTTCGATGCTCCTCGAATAAACCTCCCTGCGGATTTTCTTGGCAGACACACTCCATCCCTCTTCTCAATTCACTTTTCGGATGTCTCCCCAACGTTCACACCCTTCTACCTTCCAAACCTCACCCATTTCTACCTACGTGGAACGGACGAGCCAACTCCAATGGACTCAATATTTGCATTGTTCAAAAATGCCCCTCGTTTGCGAGAGGTCTTCATCTTTTGTCGCCACACAACTCCAGGCACCATCCTCTTCCACGAAATCACCCTCGACTTCCTTGAGATTCTCACGTTGCGGATTTATGATCCGGTCCCGATCCTCCGGTTCCTGTGCCTACCGAGCATTAAACAGGTTTTTGTGGAGTTATCGTACCATTCGGAGAAAATGAACACACTCACCCACTTCTTACCCCTAGGGGTTGGCCCCCGGCTCGCGGATGTGACTTTGATGGATTGCACGATCGAACCATCCTACGGATGCCTCGTTATCCATGGACCAGATTTTGAAGCCGCAATATATGCCCTTTCTCCCAAGGGTGTAGATCCTGTAGTCATCCTCCCCACCTTACTCGCCGATAAAACCTTCTTCCCTCTATCCAGAATAAAGAGGTTGGAGTTCACTCAGCACGACGTTTCGATCTGCTTCCCATTGGCCGAGTTCAGAAACTTGGAGGTACTCGGGCTGGACGACTGTTGGGAAGAACTCGTCTTCTCCGTTCTTCAACCATCTACAGACCATATCCCGTGTCCACATCTTCGAGAACTGATCATACGACCCTCAGAAGATCGTGATTTCCCCTCGGCGTGCCTCGTGCAGTTGGTCAAGGCTAGGAAGGAAGCAGGGTGCGCGTTTAGGAAGGTAACCATGGACCCGGAACCCGAGACCATACCACAGGAGACGATTGCGATGTTGAGAGAGTATGTTGAGGAACTGGATTTCTCTTAAGTAGCACCCGAGTACAAAGGTGGGAAAGGTGATTTTCCGGGAAAGATATCGTTCTTCCGAACTGGTTTAATTTATTGTGTCATCGGCCTCCTGTAGGATAGTATCGCCTTCAAAGTACATGTTGCCCCGTGTTGCCCCGTAAATTATCCGCTCGACTTATCTGCAACTCTCCGCTCGCTAAAACCGTAAGTAGATGCTACTGAACTTGATTGCCGCAGTTCGCCGAGTTAACTCTGGATAGAACCCGTGACCGCCACCTTTGTTTTGCTTCCATATGTTTGGTTATCGTTCTGGATATCGTATTTATGTACGGTAAGTCATGAACCCCGTCGGATTGTAGTCGTCTAGCCCATGTGCCAGGGTTAACTAGCTTCTTGGCACCTGGCCGCGTCAGCCCCCAGTTCAACTACGTGAGAACCGGGACGAATATCTCTCATTCCTACTCTCCAAACCACCACCGTCCTTGGGAGTCCGCAACGTAGACCCCTCCCCCTGATCTGTTAATCGAGCCAGTATGTCGTTCGCCCTACGACGCTCACAATAGACCCCTTGATGGGAAATCTAGTTTTCGCACCGCCCCCAAGGAATTCTTTCGACCGCTCAGGACGAACGACGCCCGTGCAGACTTTTTCGAAATGTATCGCAGGGAATCTGAAGAGTTCGACCCTGACTATTTGAGGAAGTGTCGCCAAGACCTCGGCGTCTATCTCACCTTCGTCAGTTGTCGTCGCCGGTTTTTGGCACCGTCGTGTGTTTGCTAGATTCAGAGATGTACAGGGTGTTTACCTCTCAACAGCTAGTTTAGTGCTCATCATTGAAAAACTACGAGCAGATCCGAACGAGATCAACGTCGCTTATCTTCGTTCCCTCATCCACACTATAGATCCATCCCGTTATCCCGACGCGGATCCATCGACTGCCGTCACCGAGAAAGGCCCCACTCCCGGGATCGACACAGTCCTGTTTTTGCTTTGCGCGAACCTTGGGACTTTGTTCTTCGCATGTTTCGCGGCGGTGGTCGGGAGGGAGTGGGCCAAATATTTCATCCGGACTCGTAGAGGATCTGCGGCGGAGAAGAGCTTGGATCGTCAACAGAAACTGGATAAGATGGGACGGCGGCACTTCCGTGTCATCATGGAAGGCCTCCCAGTCATGCTCCAGATTGTGCTGGTGTTTCTTTTGCATGCCGTCCTGCAGTACCTGTGGACAATCGACCACGCAGCTGTGTGAGTCATCAACATCGCGACGCTGTTCAGCTTTGGGTTCCTTCTCACCAGCATGGTGCTGCTCGGCTTTAGGCCCTATCTCATCGCCATTATTGCGGCTGCGATCTCCATGACTGTTTCAAGCATGATCGCAAGTGGAAGGGGCGAGGCCGCTGTGACGCTCGCGTGTTTCATTACCTCTCGATGATCCTTCGCTAATCACAATACTCTTAACCTCGGTACATACATAGCCCTAGCCATGTATTTAAGGAGTAGTTCAACATATCCTAATACCAGGTTCTGCCTCACTCCGCTCTCTACCGTATTGATTGATTGCTACTGATTTTACCGATTGTCTTCTCTCATTTTCTCTTCGTCTCTCCCTCTCGTCCCACCCCTCATCCTGTAACGGCACGCCACCGGAACCGCTCGTAACATCGATCGCGGTCTTGGCCACCCAGCTAGCGATCACACACCGCGATCAAAGGCTTGAGCTGTTCTGGCGGCGCAGAGTTGTTGAACGAAACGTAGGATGAGGGGAAAAGGCGAAGAGAAGACGGAAAAGAAGGCAATTGGTGGAATCAATTGATACAATAGAGAGCGAAGCGAGGGGGATGGGGACCTGTCGTAGACTATGTTGCCGTGTACCTCCTAAATTCATACCTGGGAGGCCACGGGGATAATTATCTACTGAGGTCAAGGGTATTATTGATGAGACACGACCTGCGAAGGACCGTCGCGAGAGGGCGAAACACCTAACACCGTGGTGAAGGAGAGGAGGTCAGATCATGTCCTCCGCCATTGCGCGGCGAGGCGCTGTACGTCTTCCAGCCTCAAACCCCCCGATCTCCGTGTTCCTCCAAGAAGGGGATGTCTTTTGCATTGCGGGACCTACCCCCAAGGGTAGCAATGACCCCGTGTCCTTTTCGCGTCGAGTTGTCATTCCGCTAGCCATGAGCTTGGGATACCGTGGTATCGAGTGTTGGGACGTCCTGGACGGTCCATTTCTCTTAAGCGGCACCCGAGCGCGGAGGTGGGAAAGATATCGCACCGTAACAAGTTTGACTTACCTGCAACTTTCCGCCGCGCTAAAACCATACGTAGCCTCATGCTACTCAACTTGATCGTCGCCGTTTGCCGAGTTAACTCCAGATGGAACCCGGTCACCATCTTGATCTCGAGTTGGCCTTTTGTATGTTTGGACCATACGTATCTGGGATATTTGGTTTTTATCGTTCTGTATATCATATACAAGATGTACCTGTGGTAGATCGTGAAGCTCTTCAGGTTGTAGCCCAGGGTCCCGAATTCCAACATAGGTGTCCATGTGCCAAGGTTTCTTGGCACCTGGCTGGGTCAACCCAATTTAACCGCGTGAGAATCCGGGCCAGTACCATCTCATCCCCCCTCTCTCTCTTCAAACCACCATCGTCCTCGGGAGTCCGCGACGTCAACCCCTCCCCTCTGTTAATAATCGAGCTGGTATGTCGTCCGCCCTACGGCGCTCGCAATAGACCCCTTGACGGGAAACCTAGTTTCATACCCCCCTCAGAAGATTCTTTCAACCACTCAGAATGAACGACACCCGCGCTGAATTTTCCGCAATGGATCGCAAGGAATCTGATGAGTTCGACTCTGACTATTTGAGGAAGTGCCGCCATGACCTCGACGTCCACCTCGCCCTCGTCAGTTGTTGTCGCCGGCTTTTGGCACCATTCATGTGTTTGCTAAATTCAGAAATGTCCAGGCTGGTCTCCTCTTATTAGTTAGTTTTATGTTCATCGCCGGAGTGCAGCCCAAGCTACAACCAGATTCGAACGAGATCAACATCACTCACTTGCGCTCCATCATCCATGCTATAGATCCATCCCTTTTTCCCAACACCGATCCATCGATTGCCGTCACCTGGAACGAACCCGCTCCCGGGATCATCATAGTCTTGTATTTGCTTTGCGCGAGCCTTGCAATTTCGTTCCTCGCACTCTCCCTGGCGATGCAAGGAGCGCAGTTGGTCAATCATTACATCCAGAGCCATAGAGGATCTGCGGCAAAGAGTCGGGATCACCAGCAGAAACTGGGTAAGATGGGACGGTGGCACTTCCGTATGATCGTGGAAGGCATTCCGGTCATGCTCCAGATTGTGCCGGTACTTCTTTTGTGTGCCATCCTGCAGTACGCGTGGACAACCAACCACCCAGATGCACGGGTGGTCATCGTCATGGCGCTGTTAGGTTTTGGGTTCCTTCTCACCTCCGTGACAGTGCTCGGCTTTAGGTTCCGTCTCATCGCCATTATTGCAATCGCAATCTCCATGATTGCTTCAAACATGATCATAAGTGGTAAGGACAAGGCCACAATCAAAGCCGTGAGCGGTTCCGGCAGCGCATCGTTGTAGAACGAAGCGTAGGACGAGAGGAAAAGGCAAAGAAGAGACGGAAGAGATGACAATCAGTAGACAGCAGAGAGCGAAGTGAAGGGGGACCGGGGACCCGTCGTAGGTTGTGTTGTCGTGTACCTCTTAAATCCATGTCTGGTTGGCCACAGGGTATCTACCGAGGTTGAGGGTATCCTCGGTGAGACACGACCTGCGAAGGATCGTCGCGAGTCTCCAGGCTCAGCACTGACGCCGTGGCGAGGGACAGGCCAGATCACACCCCCCATCACTGCGCGGCGAGACACAGCACGTCTTTCAGCCTCAAACCCATTGACCTCCATGTTCCTGCAAGAAACCTCCTTTACATTACGGAACCCGTCCCGAGGCTTACGGTGACCCCGTGTCCTTTTCGCGCCGAGTTGTCATCCCGCTAGCCATGGGCTTGGGATGCCGTGGTATCAAGTGTTGGAACGTTCTGGTGACATAAAATCTAGACTGTCCAGGCGGTTTAACCAGTGGGGGACAATAAAGCAACCCTTGTCGTGTGTATCTTTGCCATTGCTCGTACTACGCTTTGGATCCTACCTCCATCGGTTTAAAGGTAAGTCGGCTGTAGGAAGAGCTCATTCGGACCCTCACACCCTCTACCTCCTCCCTTCCTCGGACTCCTCGCCCCACCCCGTTCCTCTTCATCCCCTTTTCTATCTCTTCTTTAACTGCTACCCTTTGTGCTTCTTGATTTTGTTTACTGTGCCTCCTTGCGTTCACAGCCTGCTCAGGGTCGTCGCATTATGTAAGTTACTCTGAGCGCTTTACATACTCGGGCAGGCACTTGGATTCTTCACAGGTGCAGAGATGGCCATACACGCAGGGATTTTTGCATTGATCACAGCTGCGATGTTCACTCAACAAGCAGGAGGTAAGGTCGAACTTGAGGTTCTCGCACGGTAAGCACTAACAGCCACGTATTAGCCTACGAGGCGCTACAGTTCTCGATGGATGTTATGGTCACGTTCGCGACCGTAGCTTGTATGTCTCGCTGTTTTTTTTTTCTACCCACCCTCCGGCCTAACCGGGCTCTGTAGGATGTTCTTCGAATATACACATGAGAACGCGGAACCGAGTCGGATCCTAAACGTCATTTGCTTCTCCATCACATTTTCGCTCTCGTTGACGGGTGCAATGGGCTTCACCATCCACGCAGCCTCCGGAAACAGTTTCTGAAGATTTTCTCTCTCCTCATCCTGGGAAATGTAGGGAGGCTGGGTTGGCTGTTACTGTGCAGACCCCGAGGAGAAGTAGACGGTTACGGGTGAGATCGTAGAGCTTCTATCGTCAGATCCGCAACGAAGGCCAGCGGACATGGCAGCCTAACGAGGGATTTCGATCAGTAAGAGTCGCATGCTTACAGACTAAATCCTTTACAGAATGTCCTGGGTGTCATCGGTAAGCGCCACCATCCTTGGTTCCATAATCTTCAACAGGGTCGGAGTTGTGTATGGCAGCACCCCAGTGGGTGACCTCTTCACACCACTCCAACATTTCCGGAGCCCAGTGGTGCGAAACATTAAGAACCGAGGGCCACGGTACGCGTGACGCGCGCCCCGGGACGAAAGTTAAGATCCAAATGAGATGGGAGAACATAATGTGTGGGGGTTGAGCAAACCTGCCCTCGGTGATGCTCTAGTTCTTGTGCGCCTACTCAGAGTTCTCGAGGCCGAAGAAGAGAAGGCATGACAGGGAGAAAAACACAGATTTGGAATTGGTGGGCGCACGATACGGGATTTCTATTATTCGTTGAGGCGCAGTCACAACACTTTAGGATTCGAAAAATTTGCTACGATCAGCAAACGATCGAAAAATCCACCGCAGCGAAAGCGTTGTACCGGGTAAATCAACTTTCCAGGATCACGGTGGAAGTTACTGCGGCACACATACACACGACCCCTTTTCCTCACTTCTGCCTACTCATAACTCCGACCATTCATTCAGCTCCACAGACCAACGATGAACACCGACTCCCAGCGAGGCTCCATCCGTGGCCATCAGACCGTTCTCTATACCCTCCGCACTTCCTATCGTTGTCGTTTCTCCTAATCTTTGACCACACCGGCGTATACTCATCAGCCAAAATTTACTGCCGAGGCTTGAGCTCGAGTCTTCACACTATAAAAGCACCCTCTGATAGTGCGAGAACTGCACATCGTCCCTCGTCTCTGCTTTCCTGGTTCCTGGTACTAGGATGACTTTTGTCTGCGTCCTTCGCTTCATATTGGTCTCCGCCCTTTTGTTCGTCTCTGTTAGCGGACACTGTCTTATACCCGAAGTGAGAAGAGAATGGAGGAGCATCAGTCCGATTGAACGTGCCTCTTGGATCAACGCTGTCAAGGTCTCCCCTCCGCTTGCTTGAGTTCTGTTGAACCTCGCTGACCTTGGAAACTGCAGTGTCTCGCTGAATTACCCCACGACCCGAAGGTCGTCGCCACTGTAGACCCTGCACTTTCGTTGATCCCGCCTCTAATCCCAAACAGTTCTTACTTTGACGGTGAGGTTTCTCCGCACAGACCCTCCCTTTACTAATAACGATTGAGTAGATTTTTCGTATGCTCACATGGACCTCAACGTTGTGGTGAATACGAATTACGTCTGCCATCTCTACTTTCTAACCTCCTACAGGTTCACGGAACGGGTTTCTTCCTTCCCTGGCACAGACTCTATGTCCAGACTTTCGAGGACGAATTGAGATCGAAGTGCGGATACACCGGTGTTCAACCTTACTGGGACTGGACGCAAGGTAATGTCTCGAACCGAGAGCATTGAAATTCACTCCTGACCTAAAACTAGATGCCGCAGACGTTTACCACTCAACCATCTTTTCCGACTCTAATTTTGACGGCCTTGGATCTTGGGGTGATCCAGATAACGACTTCCAGATCTCCACCGGTGGCTTCAAGGATATCAGAGTTGCCTACCCTGTTCCACACAACATCCGCCGTAACTATACCCTTCAACCCTTCCTCGCAGGATTGAGCGGCTTCGGCTCGCTGTCTGTGGACCCCCTGTTGATGATCAACACGACGTTCACGAAAACGGTTGTGGATTTCACCGTGAACTCGTTCACGGGGGATTATATCAACTTCCAAACGCATCTTGAGAACATCGGTAGACCTCATCCCGGACCGCATCTCATCCTTGGAGGGGATAACTCAGGGTTGTGTCCGTTTGGGTTACAACCCCCCGCGTGCTACACTGGAATGAAGTGGGCTCCGAATGGTAAGCAAGGTTGCAGTTAACTGCGTGAGTATGCTGAACGAAACCTACTGCCCCCAACATAGATCCTATGTTCTACCTTCACCATACGGTATGTCCTTATTGATAGCTTCATTGAGGGAGAGGCTGACATGCGCCGTTGAATAGATGGTTGACAAAATTTGGTACGATTGGCAACACCGGAATTCGAGCAACAAGAACACGTTCGGAGGAGGTTCCATTAGTGTGCAGGTAGATCCTAGCCAAGCGTCAAAATATCCCACTGGAGCACCACCTTTGCTCAACGTACGTAGCACCCTTCCAACTGATATGTAACGGAGGAGTCAGCTGACGCTCGACAGTTGAGTTCTGTGATCCCTAGTGATGGTTTATGGGAGAGCGTTACGATTGGCGACGTTATGGATACGATGAGTGGGAAACTCTGCTATATCTATGCTTGATTTACGCTTGTCGTTCCCTTCTTTGATTAGTCTGTTACGGTCAATTTATCCCAACTATTGGCGTTTTGTGCGAATTGCTGCGGTTTTTCGAACATTTTTATGCTTTTGCGGCCGTTCATGTGTTTTCCGCCTTCGTGGAAGTAGGATACATCATGTTGGAATGTTCCCTCCCTCAGTTCCGGTATTCATCGGTGTGTCCTTTTCAACACCAAGTTCAGAGTGAAGCGCCCGGTTCGATCGAGAAACGTTCCAGGCGACGCGTACGGTTGCGACTCCAAGTCTCGAGTCCCACAATTTGGTCATCCTCCTCGTTGTAACGCCTTTTCTCAAACTCCATCTCTCGGTTACCACGAATGACGCAAGCAACTCGTTTCGCCTCGTACGCATCCGCGGTCAGGCTTTGCTACTTCCTCGCTTGATTCTCGATAATCCCAATTCCATTCATCGCTAAAGAGACGAAAGACCAGATTATTCCAGTGGTTCGTACATCCCCTCGCCTTTCGCCTCCGTTCCGTCAGACAGTCCATTGGCACGGTTACCTTTTGCCTCAGATAAATTTATGACCGTCGATGGGAGACACGCCACGAAGTGTAGGGTTCTCTGCGCAGCTCCCGACCGGCCAGCCTACGAGTTACTAGGATTGGGTGGGATGCACTTGGAACTCACCCTCCCTGATATCTTGCGTTGCACCCGCTTAACCCACTGATTCGCCGAGGACCTGCGGGCAATTCGAGTAGCTTGGTCCGGGGTGAGTGAACGACGGCGATCTGAACTTATTTGGTATGCTTGTAGATCCCGCACGACCAGTCGGTACCCCGTTTTCACGAGGGCGGTGGGATTAAGGGAGTTATCGTTAGAGTACGACGACTGCCTGGGGCGGGAGGTGGAAGGATTCTCAGGTTGACCCTGAATGTCGAAACCTTCCATATGACCTCTTCTGTCGTGTTCCCCATCCTCGCTGACAATCTGAAGATCCTACCTAACTTTCAACGCTGGGTCGTGAAAAATTCAATCTTTTGTGATCCTTATCCATTTTTTGCTATTCTAACCGATCGTTCGGGAGTTACGCCCTCGGTCGAAGGAGACCTCACGCTGGATGGCGAGCATCGCTATAACGTGTTCCGTTCCCACATCGTCGCTGTAGCCATAGTCCCACCCTCTCCAAGGCTCATTTCCCGACACTCGACCCGACTCTCTTCAACAATCTCCCCCCGAATCCTCATTGAAGCCCTGCTCCCCCAAGAACATGTTGTCGCGTCACCCGTAATCACCGGTCACCGCCGGCCGGGACCCTCGCTCTCAACTAACACGTTTATGCGAAAGACAGGAACTTTGACCAAGATCGGCAATCGCCCTCACCCGAGCTCTTCGTACAACTCGGATCTCCAATCGTTATATCCGCTTTGAACTCGGGGTTTACTTTTCTTTGATTACCTACCATACTCATTGTAGCCTTAAGCGAAAGTGAATTCGTCCCCGAATTGCGTAGAGCGCTTCATGCTCCCTCTGTCCGATCGCAGGCTCAAAAATATTTGTTTACATGTCATTACATGTCACGGTATAAACAAACAAATACTATCCTGTACGTGTTGCCCCGTAACAAGTTTGACTTACCTGCAACTTTCCGCCGCGCTAAAACCGTACGTAGCCTCATGCTATTCAACTTGATCGTCGCAGTTTGCCGAGTTAACTCTGGATAGAACCCGGTCACCACCTTTTTGTATGATTGGGTCGTAGCCACTTGGGATTCACGGCCGTTAGGGTTTTAAAGTTTACTTCCCTGGGGTCCCGAATTAATTCCAACATAGGTGTCCAATTGCCAAGGTTTCTTGGCACCTGGCTGGGTCAGCCCAATTTAGCTACGTGAGAATTCAGGTGAGTACCATCTCATCCCCACTCTCTCTCCTTGGGAGTCCGCGACATCGACCCCTCCCCTCTGTTAATAATCGAGCTGGTATGTCGTCCACCCTACGACGCTCGCGATAGACCCCTTGACGGGAAACCTAGTTTTCACACCTCCCTCAGAGGATTCTTTCAATCACTCAGAATGAACCACACCCGCACTGAATTTTCCGCAATGGATCACAAGGAATCTGATGAGTTCGACCCTGACTATTTGAGGAAGTGCCGCCATGACCTCGACGTCCACCTCGCTATCGTCAGTTGTTGTCGCCAACTTTTGGCGCCATTCGTGTGTTTGCTAAATTCAGAAATGTCCAGGGTGGTCTCCTCTTATTAGTTAGTTCGATGCTCATTGCCGGAGTGCTGCCCAAGCTACCACCAGATTCGAACGAGATCAACATCGCTCACTTGCGCTCCATCATCCATGCTATAGATCCATCCCTTTTTCCCGACGCCGATCCGTTGGCTGCTGTCACCTGGAACGAACCCGCTCCCGGGATCATCATAGTCCTGTATTTGCTTTGCGCGAGCCTTGTAATTTCGCTCCTCGCACTCTCCCTGGCGATGCAAGGAATACAATTGGTCAATCATTACATCCAGAGCCGTGGAGGATCTGCGGCGGAGAAGAGTCGGGATCACCAGCAGAAACTGGGTAAGATGGGACGGTGGCACTTCCGTATGATCGTGGAAGGCATTCCGGTCATGCTCCAGATTGTGCTCGTACTTCTTTCGTGTGCCATCCCGCAGTACATGTGGACAACCAACGACCCAGCTGCGGGGGTGATCATCGTCATGGCGCTGTTAGGTTTTGGGCTCCTTTTCACCTTCATGACAGTGCTCGGCTTTAGGTTCCACCTCATCGCCATTATCGCAGTCGTAATCTCCATCATCGCTTCAAACATGATCATAAGTGGCAAGGACAAGGCCACAATCAAAGCCGTGAGCGGTTCCGGTGGCGCATCATTGTAGAACGAAACGTAGGGCGAGAGGGAAAGGCGAAGAGACGGAAGAGAAGGCAATCGGTAGACAGCAGAGAGCGAAGTGAGGGGGGACAGGGGACCCGTCGTAGGTT